>JAJPUD010004724.1:3008-97150 GCA_023553655.1 Myrmecobius fasciatus | reverse complement strand
TTCCTTCCTTCCTTCCTTCCTTCCTTCCTTCCTTCCTTCCTTCCTTCCTTCCTTCTTCCTTCCTTTTCTTTCTTCCTTTCATTGCTGAGGCAATTGGGGTTAAGTGACTTGCCCAGGATCACACAGCTAGGAAGTATTAAGTGTCTGAGACCACATTTGAACTCAGGTCCTTCTGACTTCAGAGCTGATGCTCTATCCACTGCGCCAACTAGCTGCCCGAGATTCTCTCCTTTCTTATATATTGTGTTGTCCCCTTCCATTTTATGGATGAGTTCCTCTCATTCACAGTTATCATCAATGATTATTTATTTTCCTCCATCCTATTTTCATATTTTTTTTCTTCTTTACTTCTTATTCTCAAGGAAGAGAATGGTTAGAAAGATTTGTGCATTGAGCAACAGTACTTTTATGCATTCTACTTTCTCTCTTTCCTCTTTATTTTTTCTTCCTTAGGCTCCATCATTGATTCTTTTCTTTTCTTTTAAAACTCTCTTCACAATTCATCCTTTGTAGTTAGAATTTGTTTTGCTGTTTCATAGTTTACCCTCTTTCTTATTTCTTCTTTTCTCTCCAGTCCCTGCTATTTTCTCATATTTCTATAAGGAACTCTGTATTCCTTATTTATTCTACACTTCTTTGATCAGTTCATATGGAAGTAAGACTCAGGTATTACCCACTCCCCTCAATCTACCTTTTTTTTTTTTTTGGATACTCTTCTTCTTGAGACTCTAGTTGTGTAAGATAATTTATTTCATCCTTCTTCCTCTTTTTTTTCATATGGGTATGTTCTTTTTTTTTTCCATTCTTCTTTTACGATCATCTAAATATATCAAAACAACTCTCAAGTCCTCTGCTTATTTCACCACTTCTCTGAGCTCCCTGATAACCCTAGGATTATGAGGAGATAGTTATATCACCTTTCTTTATTAGAATTTAAGCTCTTCATCTTTTTTCAGTTCATCCAGATTGTTATGGCCTTATGTTTTTCTTGATTCCCACATTTTTAATATGAAGTTTTTAATAAGCTATAGCCTTTTCATTAGCAGTGGTTGGAAATATTTATTTCAATACATTGATCTGTTTTTCCCTTGTACTCAGTTTCTTTGTTATTCCTTTTTGTAGGTCTATATCTTTTACCTTTTAAGATATTATAATCAATGTTGTCTTGTCTGTGGCAACTTGGTACTTAAATTATTTCTGGCTGCTTATAATATTTTTTCTTTGATCTGGAAGGTCTTCTGTTTGCTATGAAGTTTCTGAAGTTTTCTTCTCAAGATTTCTTTCAGGAAGTGAATGGTAGATTTTTCTGTTTTTACTTCATCCTCTGGTTCCAAGAGCTGAGCAGTTTTCTTTTCAAATATAAAAATAGTAAATTTCCTCCCCTTTCCTTCCCTCCCTCCCTCCAGCTTTTTGACTTTTTGACTTGACTTTGATATTGCTTGTTTTGGTTAATGATTTACTTCTACTTAGTCCATTCTAATTTTTAAGGCACCATTTGGTTAACTAAGATGTTGTACCTCATTTGCTAAACTATTAATTTTCTTTCCAACTCTTAATTCTAAAGCTCTCATTTATTTTCTAATTCATTCTTTTAATATTCTCATTTCATATATGAAATCTTTTTTTAACTCATATCATTTCTTCTATTTAGTTGAACTTGTATCCAAGCTGTGTATTTCTTCAAGACTTTGCTTGTAGATGTTTTGGAGTCGTTCTCCTCTGGGCTTGTGTCTTGAGTGTTCTTGTCAACACAATAATGTCTTTTTTTTTTAATTAAATATCTTTCTAGTGTAACTTTTCCAAGTACAGCTTTGAGTTAGACCTTAGCTCTGTGCTTTTCTGGAGAGTGTTTGGGCCTTGTTTTTGACTTTGATTTCTATTTTCTTGGATTCCTTTGCTGATTGAATCCTAAGTTCTTCAAATCTCTCAGGGTCAACTCAGATCAAGAATTTTTCAGTGTACTTAAGTGAAGTTTGATTCCTGCACTTCTGATTCATTTAATGTTCCTTGCATTGCTCCTGACTCATTTAAGATCTAAACACTACTACTGTGAGCTTGCTCCTGTTTGGAATCCCAGCAGACAGCTGGTAGCCCCGCTACTTGTCAGCTTTCTGGAAAGGTTGATAGGCTCAGTGAAAAAGAGAATAGAGCAAGCAGGTTCCTCCTTGGCCTGGGCTCCCAGCCTTCAGACTGAGTTAGAGACTGAATCTAATGCTCCGTTCCACAGTCAGAACTACACTGTTGCTCCTTACTTTTCTTCCTACTTTTGTGCATACTACACAGCCTTGGGCTTATGACCACTCTGTTCTATAAATCTTCCATGTGTAGCTGCGTATCTTCTCAAGATATACAGAATCTTGGGTTCAATTCTGGAATATGAATGATAGAGCTGCCTGTTGGCTCTTGCTCCTGTTCTCTAAACTTTTATCAGGTTTTAGTGCACAGGCATTAATCTCTAGTTCAATCAATATGCTGGAAGACTCTGTGAAGCATTGTATTTTTTTAAAATGTATTTAATATTTCCCCTAGTTACATTTAAAACAATTTTTTAACATTTATTTTATTTTATTTTATTTGCATAACATATGTGTGGGTAATTCTTCAACAATAACCCTTACATAGCTTTCCGTTACAAATTTTCCCCCCAAATCCCCACCCCTCCCCTAGATGGCAGGATATCCACTACATGTTAATTATGTTAAAATATTGGCAAATCGAATATATATATACATATTTCCAAACTTATTGTTGTGCAAGAAAAATCTTATCTACACAAACGATATATCAGATAAAGGAAACACAATGTAAGCAAACGTCAATCAAGGAGTATGAGAATGTTATGTTGTGGTCCACATTTCGCATCCCTCTCTCTGGGTGTATATGGCTTTCTTCAGTGAACAATTGGAGGTGGTTTGAAACATTTCATTGTTGAAGAGAGCCATGTCCATCAGAATTAATCGTCATATAGTACTGTTGTTGCCATGTATAATGATCTCCTGGTTCTGCTCATTTCACTCAGCATCAGTTCATGTAAGTCTCTCCAGGCCTCTCTGAAATCATCTGAAATCATCTTGCTGGTCATTTCTTACAGAATAACATTTATTTTTTAAAACTTTTGAGTTTTAGATTCTTTCCCTAATTCCCACCCCTAGCCCCCGTTTAGAAAGCACATGTGAAGCTATGCAAAACATTTCAATAAAAGTCATGTTGTGAAAGAAAACATATACCCCTCCTAAAAACAACCTGCAAGAAAAATAAGAGCGAGAGAAAGAGAAACAGAGATAGAGACAGAATACTTTAGTTTGTATTTAGATGTAATCAGTCCTTCTCTGAATATGGATAGTATTTTTCATCATAAGTCCTTCAGAATAATTATGTATCATTATATTGTTGATAATAGCAAAGTCTTTCTCAGCTGATCATCCCACAACATTGTTATTAGTTTCTATGCAGTACATTTCACTTTGCTTGAGTTCACAGAGGACTTTCCAGGTATTTCTGAGAGCATCCTGCTCATCATTTCCCATAGAACAATAATATTCCATCATAATCACATACCACAATTTATTCAGCCGTTCCCCAATTGATGGGCATCCCCTCAATTTCCAGTTTATTGCCCTAAGAAGAGAGCTGCCACAAATATTTTTGTACATATAGGTTCTTTTCCTTTTTAAAAAAAAATCATTTTTGAGATTCATGCCTAGTGGTGGTCTTGTTAGGTCAAAGGATGTGCATGATTTTATAGCCCTTTGGGCATAGTTCTTATCCTTTGATCATTTATCAATTACAGCATGACTTATTTTTTATACATTTAAATTCAGTTCCCTTTGTGTTTGAAAAATGAGGACTTATCAGAGATACTTGCTTCAAAATTCTTTTTTACAATTACTATTGCTAACTGTATTTCCCCTTATTTATTTTATTCTCTTTTTCTCCTTTTACTCCCTCCCTCCTCAAAAGTGTTTTGATGCTGACCACTCCCTCCCTCACTATGCCCTCTTTTCTTTCACACTCCTCCCTTCCCTTACCCCATTCCCCTCCTATTTTCCTTCTTTTTTACAATTACTATTGGTGTGTATTCCCCTTGTTTATTTTATTCTCTTTTTCTCTTTTTCCTCCCTCCCTTCTCAAAAGTGTTTTGCTGCTGACTACTCCCTCCTTCAATATTCCCTCTTTTCTGTCACACTCCCCCCTTCCCTTACCCCATTCCCCTCCTATTTTCCTGAATAGTAAAATAGATTTCTATACCCATATTGAGTGTATATGTTATTTTCTCTTTGAGACAGTTCTGATGAGAGTAAGGTTCACTCACTCTCTCTTTCCTTCCCCTCTTCTTCTTCACTGTAAAAGCTTTTCTTATCTTTTTAAATTTATTTTTTTAAAGCTTTTTGTTTTCAAAACACATGTATAGATGGTTTTAAACATTCACCCAGGGCAAAATCTTGTGTTCCAAATTTTTTCTCCTTGCCTTCCTCCTACTCCAGCAGGTAGTCCAATATGTGATAAACATGTGCAATTCTTCTATACATATTCACAGAGTTATCATGCTGCACAAGAAAAATCAGATCAAAAAGGGAAAAATGAGAAAGAAAACAAAAGGCAAGCAAACAACAACAAAAAGTGAAGATATGATGTTGTGATCCACACTCAATTCCCACAATTCTCTCTCTGGGTCCTGCCTCTTTTTTTTATGGCAGATAATTTGCACCATTCCACTTATCCATTTCCCTTTCTCCCAGTACATTCCTCTACATCTCTTAATTTCATCATTTTTTTTAAAAAAGATGTTATCCCTTCATATTCAACTCATACCCATGCTCTCTGTCTATATATACTCTTTCTAGTGGTCATAATAATAAGAGTGTCCTGATGAGTTGCAAGTATACTCTGTTGTAGGAATGTAAATAGATAAAACTTATTAAGTCCCTTATGATATCCCTTTTCTGATTATTTTCTTATGGTTTTTCTGAGTCCTATATCTAAAAATCAGCTCTGCTCTTTTCATCACAAATGCTTGAAAATCTTCTATTTCGTTGAATGCATACCTTTACTCTTGAAGGATTATATTCAGTTTTGCTGGATAGGTGATTCTTGATTGTAATCCTACAATTGCTCTCTGGAATATCATATTCCAAGCCCTTTGGTCTTTTAACATAGAAACTGTTTAATCTTGTTTGGCTCTACTATAGTTGAATGGTTTCTTTTTGAATGCTTGCAATATTTTCTCTTTGACCTGGGAGTTCTGGAATTTGGCTATAATATTCCTGGGAGTTTTCGTTTTGGTTTCTCTTTCAGGAGGTGATTGATGAATTCTTTCAATTTCTGTTTTATCCTCTGACTCTAGAACATTAGGATAATTTCTTGAAAGAGGAAGTCCAGGCTCTCTTTTTGATCATGTCTTTTAGATAGATCAATACTTTTAAAATCATCTCTCCTGGATCTATATCCTAGGTCATTTATTTTTCCAATGAAATATTTTACATTTTTTTCTATTTTTTCACTTTTGGGGTTTTACTTTATTGCATCTTGATTTCTCATAAAGTCATTGGCTTTCATTTCTCCAATTCTAATTTTTAAGGAATTATTTTCCTCACTGAGGTTTTGTATCTCCTTTCTCATTTAGCCAACTTTACTTTTTAAAGCATTCTTCTCATTAGGTTTTTTTTTCTTATGCACTACTCTTGATTCTTTTCCTAATTTTTTTTCTCCATCTCTTTTACTTGATTTTCAAAATCCCTTTTGAGTTCTTCCATGGCCTGAGCTCAATTTTTATTTTTCTTGCAGGCTTTGGATGGAGGAGCTTTATCTTCTGAGTGTGTGTTTTGATCTTTCTTGTCACCATAGTTAACTTTCTGTGGTCAGAAATTTTTTTTGTTGTCTGCTCATTTTCATAGCCTGTTTCCCTGCTTTTAATTCTTTGTTAAATTAGGGCTCTGTTTCCAGGGTGGAGGGTACATTGTTCCAAGCTTCAGGGATTCTGTACAGTGTTTTCAGAGATCCTTCTAGGAATTTGACTATAAGTACTCTTTTCTGCCCCTGAGTTGTTAGGAGGATCCTCACCCCACGGTAGCTGTAAGGTCTAGTGTGCTGAAACCCCCAGAAGCTGCCACCAACACTGCCCAATCACATTCTTGGTTTGTTGGTTTCTCAAGGCCCTCTCATCCTTCTGACAAACATTTCCTGCTGACTTTGAAATTCTTTGGTCTTTGGTATCTATGGCCTAAAAGATATAGAAACCATGAGTGCTGCTGCTGATTTAGAGGTCCATATCCCTATTCCTGCTTCACTGGCTTGGGGGCCAGGCTGGGACAGCACTGGAGCAGCCTGTGCAGCACTTTCTTGATCAGAATCTCATTACCCTCTGCTGACTTGGGCCAGAAAAATGACTCACTTTGATCTTTCCTTGCATTTTTTATCCTGACTAGGTCTGATATTCTTTCAAGGTATTTGTTGCAGAAATTGTAGATTAATTGTTTGTATTGCTTCCATATATTCTGTCAATCTTGTTGGTCTCTCCAGCCTACTTTTCCAGATATAAATGTTACTATCTTTTACACCCCATGTCCAAGACAAACTAGCCTTCATGGTTTTTGTGCAAAACATTTTGTTTCTTATCTATGATGCCTTTGCATAGACTATTCCATACACCTAGAAAACCTACTTTGTCCCCTCCACCTCAGAAAATTCCTAATATCCTTCAAAGTTCAACTACGTGACATTTCTCATAGGAAGTTTATCCTGATCTCTTCAGTTGTTAGTGTACTTACCTAACCTCTCTCTAGTAATCATGTTTTTATTTTGTATATATTTTGAATTCAGTTGTCTTTATACACATATCACCCTCCCTCCATCCTTTCCATTCCACCTATCCCTCCCACTTCCAATGCTTTTTGTAACCAAAGACCTTGAAAAGGACATCTATAATAGATGCCTCCACTTTGCCTCCTCTTACTCATTTCTTAACCCCTTAAAATCTAGCTTGTGACCTCATCATTTCATCAGAACTCTCTTCATAGTTAACATTTGCCAAATCGAGTTCCCTACTGTGAATCTTCTTTCTCCATGACTTTTCTCACCCCCACCTTCTGGATACTGTCTTCTCTCCTGGTTCTCTTTAGAATGCTTTTCTTGAGGCCAAATAGTTCAAGGCCCAAATAAAATCTTGTCTTCTACAGGAAACCTTTCCCAATCCATCTGGATTCTTTCTAGTCCCTAGTGACTTCTCTCTTAACTATTTTCCATTTATCCTTGCTCTGTATATATTTGTTTCCATGTTATCTCTCCCAATAGATTGAACTTCTTGAGGGCTGGGATTCTTTTGCCCTTTTTGTTAATATCATTAAAGTTTAGCATAATACCTGGCACACAGCAAATAATAAATGCTTATTGATTGACAAACAGAACTGTTCTACACAATTTTATTGAGTTCATTGGAGTCTTTTAAAACAAAATGCTATCTAAGTTCTACAGGGACAAGTTATTAAGGACAGGAATGATCACAGCCATCTTCATGAAAGAGGTGGCATTTCATTTCTCCTCTTCCTTTATAATATAATAATTCCATTTTTTCAAAATAAATGTGTCAGGGACAAAAAAAATTTGGTATTAAAATTATTATTGTTATTGTTGCTCTGTTATTCAGTCATGTATGATTCCTTGTGACCAAAACATAGGGCTTTCTTGGCAAAGATACTGGAGTAGTCTGCCATTTTTCTCCAGTGAATTTTAATTTATGAAAAAAATATTAAAACACATTCCTTCTCTTCATGTTGCAACCTTATCAAGCTCTCTGTCTTAACTACTTCTAATATAAATTTATTATTCTTACCCCCACCTTTTTATCTATTTCATTAAATAAATTTCTTTTTTTCCCTAACAAGAAGTTGAATTTTATTTTGACTCTACCAAGGAAGGTGAAGGAACATCATAGTTTACAATGGGAAATGTGGTATAATTGACTTGACAAAGGAAATTTCGATGGAGATTAAAAGTGACCTAGTGAAAAGAATTGACTTTTAAGATTCAATAAGGAAGATATTGATGGGGTACAAGAAGTCATAAAGGTGGGGAGGTTTCCAGAAAGAATTCATAGACTTAGACTATCTTTGAGTCAAGGGCAAAAACTTTATTATGATATCATAAGATGAATTAAAGTCCCAGCAGAACTCAAAATTCACAAGGGGAAAGGTGGGACTTTTTTTTTATTAAAGATTTTTATTTACAGCACATATGAGTGATTTTTCTATATTGACCTTTGCAAAAATTTTTGTTCCAAATTTTCCCCTCCTTCCCCCCACCCCACCCCTAGATGACAGGTAGTCTAATACATGTTAAATATGTTAAAATATATGATAAATCCAATATATGTATACATATCTATACAGTTATCTTGCTGCACAAGAAAAATCGGAACTAGAAAGAGAAAAAAAAAACCAATCTAAGGGGAAAAAAAATGCAAGCAAACTTTCGCAGAAAGCATTAAAATGCTGTGTTGTGGCCCATACTCAGTTCCCACAGGCCTATCTCTGGATGTATATGACTTTCTTCATCACTGAACAATAGGAATTGGTTTGAATCACCTCATTGTTGAAGAGACCCATCTCTATCAGAATTGATCATCATATAGTCTTGTTGTTGCGTGTATAATGATCTGGTTCTGCTCATTTCACTTAGCATCAGTTCATGCAAGTCTCTCCAGGACTCTCTGAAATCATCTTGTTAGTTGTTTCTTACAGAACAATAATATTCCATGACATTCATATACTATAATTTATTCAGCCATTCTCCAAATGATGGGCATCCTTTCAGTTTCCAGTTTCTTTCCTCTATGAAAAGGGCTGCCACAAACATTTTTGCACATGTGGGTCCCTTTCCCTCCTTTAAGATCTCTTTGGGATATAGGCCCAATAGAAACACTTCCGTTAAAGGGTATGCACAGTTTGATAACTCTTTGAGCATAGTTCCAGATTGCTCTCCAGAATGGTTGGATCCATTCACAGTTCCACCAACAATGTATCAGTGTCCCAGTTTTCCCACATCCCCTCCAACATTCATCATTATCTTTTCCTGTCATCTTAGCCAATCTGACAGGTGTGTAGTGATATCACAAGATGTCTTAATTTGCATTTCTCTGATCAATAGTGATTTGGAGCACCTTTTCATATGATTAGAAAATTTTTCATCATCTAAAAATTGCTTATATCTTTTGACCATTTATCAATTGGAGAATGGCTTGAATTCTTATAAATTTGAGTCAATTCTCTATATATTTTAGAAATGAGGCCTTTATCAGAACCTTTGAATGTAAAAATGTTTTCCCAGTTTATTGCTTCCCTTCTAATCTTGTCTGCATTCATTTTCTTTGTACAAAAATTTTTTAACTTGATATAATCAAAATTACCTATTTTGTGATTAATGATGATCTCTAGTTCTTCTTTGGTGACAAATTCCTTCCCCCTCCACAGATCTGAGAGGTAAACCATCCTACATTGTTCTAATTTGTTTATAACATCATTCTTTATGTCTAAATCATGAATCCATTTCAACCTTATCTTGGTATATGGTGTTAGGTATGGGTCCAAGCCTAGTTTCTTCCATACTAGTTTCCAATTTTCCCAGCAGTTTTTGTCAAATAGTGAGTTTTTAATCCCCAAAGCTGGGGTCTTTGGGTTTATCAAACACTAGATTACTGTAGTCATTGACTATTTTGTCCTGTGATCCTATCCTATTCCACTGATCAACTACTCTGTTTCTTAGCCAGCAACAAATGGTTTTGATGACCTCTGCTTTATAATATAGTTTTAGATCTGGTACAGGTAGGCCACCCTCATTTGCTTTTTTTTTTTTTTTTTTTTTTTTTTTCATTAATTCCCTTGAAATTCTTGACCTTTTGTTCTTCAGATGAATTTTGTTGTTATTTCTTCTAGGTCTATTTCTTGGGAATTTGATTGGTATAGCACTAAATAAATAGATTAATTTAGGTAATATTGTCATCTTTATTATATTCGCTCAAACTATCCAAGAGCACTTGATATTTTTCCAGTTGTTTAGATCTGACTTTATTTGTGTGGATAGTGTTTTGTAGTTTTGCTTATATAGATTCTGACTTTCCCTTGGCAGATAGATTCCCAAATATTTTAGATTATTGACAGTTATTTTTTATGGAATTTCTTTTTGTATCTCTTGCTGCTGAACTTTGTTGGTAAATAAAAATGCTGATGATTTTTGTGGATTTATTTTGTATCCTGCAACTTTGCTAAAGTTGTGAATTGTTTCTAGTAGTTTTTTAATTGAGTCTCTAGGATTCTGTAAGTATACCATCATATAGTCTGCAAAGAGTGATAATTTGGTTTCCTCATGACCTACTCTAATTCCTTTAATCTCTTTCTTGTCTTATTGCCAAAGCTAGTATTTCTAATACAATATGGAATAACAGTGATGATAGTGGGCAACCTTGTTTCACCCCTGATCTTACTGGAAATGGTTCCAGTTTGTTCCCATTACATATGATGCTTGCTGATGGTTTTAAATAGATGCTACTGATCATTTTAAGGAAAAGCACATTTATTCCTATACTCTCTGGTGTTTTAATAGTAATGAGTATTGCATTTTATCAATGCTTTTTCTGCATCTATTGAGATAATCATATGTTTTTTATTCATTTGATTATTGATATAGTCAATTATGCTAATAGTTTTCCTAATATTGAACTATCCCTGCATTCCTGGTATAGATCCTACTTGGTTATCGTGTATTAATCTGGGGATGATTTTCTGTAATCTCTTTGCTAATATTTTATTTTAAGATTTTTGCATCAATATTCATTAGGGAGATTGGTCTATAATTTTCTTTCTCTGTTTTTGTTCTACCTGGTTTAGGTATCAGTACCATGTCTGTGTCATAAAAAGAATTTGGTAGAAGTCCTTCATTCCCTATTTTTTCAAATAGTTTATATGGTATTGGAGTTAATTGTTCTTTAAGTGTTTGGTAGAATTCACATGTAAATCCATCTGGTCCTGGGGATTTTTTCTTAGGGAATTGATTAATGACTTGTTCTATTTCTTTTTCTAAAATGGGACTATTTAATTAATTTATTTCCTCTTCTGCTAATATGGGCAATTTATATTTTTGTAGATATTCCTCCATTTCACTTAGGTTATCAAATTTATTGGCATAAAGTTGGGCAAATTAACTCCTAATTATTACTCTGATTTCCTCTTCATTGATGGAAAGTTTTTCCTTTTCATTTTTGAGACTAGCAATTTGGTTTTCTTCTTTTCTTTTTCTAATCAAATTAACTAGAGGTTTATCTATTTTGTTGGTTTTTTCATAAAACCAACTTTTAGTTTTATTAATTCAATAATTTTTTTACTGTCAATTTTATTAATCTCTCCTTTTATTTTTAGGATTTCAAGTTTGGTATTTGATTGGGGGTTTTTAATTTGTTCTTTTTCTAGCTTTTTTAGTTGCAAGCCCAATTCATTGATCTTCTCTTTCTCTATTTTATGCAAATAAGCATCTAGAGATATAAAATTTCCCCTTATTACTGCTTTGGCTGCATCCCACAGATTTTGGTATGGTGTCTCATTATTTTCATTCTCTTGGATGAAATTAGTAATTGTGTCTGTAATTTGCTGTTTCATCCATTCATTCTTTAGGATGAGATTATTTAGTTTCCAATTGCTTTTTGGTCTATTTTCTCCTGGCCTTATATTGCATGTGATTTTTATTGCATCATGATCTGAAAAAAAAATGCATTTACTATTTCTGCCTTCTTGCATTTGATTTTGAGATTTTTATATCCTAAAACATGGTCGATTTTTATATGTTCTATGAACCACTGAGAAAAAAGTAAATTCCTTTCTGTTCCCATTTAATTTCCTCCAAAGATCTATCATATCTAATGTTTCTAATATTTTGTTTACCTCCTTAACATGAAAGATTCATTTGATGGACCATTTGTACTGAATCTTCAGGGTATACCTAGGCCCATCCATGTTACAAAAGAAAATTCCAGATGTTCCTTTATTGAAGTCTTGAAGATGGAGCTTCTTTCCTTTCTCAAAAGGCAGCCTAAGGGCAGGGTGTAGAAGAGGACTTACCTATTTTTGCCATTAGCTGTATTAGGAGAGGGGAGGAGGAAGTCAAAAGCTCCTGTAGTCACTCTCCTCTGCCAGTGAACCAGAGTAGGAGGAACAAATATTCCCAGACAAAATGTCCCTCATTGTTGAGAGATATTTCTTCTAGAGCCTGCGGCTTGATAGGCTCAACCTAAAGATCCAACTAGCCTTACTAGGTACTTGAAGAGAGACCCAACTACAGAGTATCGGGAGGGAGATAGACTTACCTCACCTGGGAGAGAATTTGAGTGAATAGCCTTTCCTCATATAGGGCACCAAAATGATGGGGTACAACAAGTCATGACAGTATGGTTTTCCAGAAAGAATTCACAGACCCAGGCCATCTTTCAGTCAAGAGACAAAAGCTTTATTGGCAGGCAAAATTCCTGGGAAATGGTTATCCAGCTTTTACTCTTAAGATCTTCAGTAAAAGAATCTTCTTCACTGTCTCCCAAGGGAATAAAATCTAATTTTAGACTATTTGAACATAGAACTATCATTTGTCTCTGCCCTGTTGTACCTAGTGCAGTCATCCAGTTCTAAACAAACAAGTCTAGTCCATTTCTCACCTGATAACTCTTAAATTAAACTGAAGATAGCTTTTAGGTGTCTTTTAACTCTTCTATTCTTTCAGCTAAATCTCCTTAGTTCTTATAGGTGAGTCTGCTCACCTATGCACTTTTATGCAGTTTTCTCATTAATCTGGTCTCCCTCTTTTGAACTGTGTCAGTGTGTCAAGGTAAATTTTGGTTCTCTGAAAAGAAATGCAATAATCTAGAAGTAATCAGCTCAGAGCAGAGTATACAAAAAAGCTATCACTTCCTTTATTCTATATATTACATGGACTGTTCGCATTGGCTTTTTTAGTTGCCATGTCATAGTCTTCCAATCTAATCCAATACAACAAAATGATTACTCCATATAAAGCACTGTGCTAGGTTCTGGGAATAAAAAGACTAAAGAAAAAATGATACCAGCTTCTTCTGAGAGAACTTGTTTCCCACCCATGTTTCGCTAATTTTAATCATTCTTGACTTATATCCATTCTACTGGTGGGTTATAACATATAACAGATGAATATCTGCATAATAATTTGAGAGAGGAGAGGTTACTAACTAGGAGGAACATTAAAGATTATCTGTAGGAGGTATAAGCCGAAAATATTCAGTAATCCTCCAGATTGATAATAACTTCTTCCTGAAGATTAATCTTCTCTTCATCCCTATCTTAGACCAACTCTCTACAGTAAAAGAATAACATACCTCTCACTTTCCCTCTTGTCTTTTGATGTCTTGCTACAAAGCTAATGATATAAATATGTATTTTTTCTTTTAAATAAAAATTGCTCTTTCTGTTATTTCTGTTTTATTTTGGTTAGTTTCATATTCAATCTTAACCAATTCTGCAAAAATCAGTTATTGCAACAAAGTTGATTGCTTTATTTTTGCCTTAATCTGATTTTTTAAGTTGTATTCATTTGACTTTTTTCTTTATAGATTAATAACAAATGTTAAATACCTGATCGTCCTTAAAGATCAACCTTTCATTTTATACATCTACAACACTGCTCTGAAGAAGCAGAGATTATTATTTGACCTTACGTACATAACAATTTTCATTCTTTTGGTTTTCTGAAAGTATAATAAATTCTGCTATCCAGAAGTCAGTTAACTAGAATTTTCTGTCGATAGGTATTTTTGTGCATCTATAAGTTCATGTCAGGGATAGACCAGGGAGTTACTCTAAGAATCTAGGCTCCTTCCCCTAAATAGCAACAGGTTCATTATTAGGACATGGTCTCTTGACTAATGCAGTTCTCTGTACTGGAAATCCAGGTGTCTGGAAATCCTGCATCTGCATATTTTTGTACACCTTAGAGCTAAGAATTGTTTTTATATTTTAATACGATAATTTTTTTTTAATTTGAAAATAATTCTTAACTGGAAATTTCAAAAGCAGGTATTAGGTAGAATTTGGTGGCTATAGATTGCCAATCCTTGTATTATCCTATAACTCTTCTAACTCTGTCAGTTATTCTTTTTTGTTTTGTCTCTGTGGAATAGGAATGAATGAATTAACTAATTATTTTGTTAAAAACAAAACAAAACACAAAAACATATATTGATGGCTTACTGTCTGCCAAGCCCTGCAGATGCAAATACAATATTAAAATCAGTTCTTCCCCTCAAAGGAGACAAGGAGACAGCACACTGATGGAGGGGGCAGAGGTTATTATTTGGCCTTATAGCCATAACAGTTTTGATTCTATTACTTTTCTGAAAGTACAGTAAATTCTGCTACCTGGAAGTCAATTAACTAGAATTTTCTATTGATAGGTACTTTTGTACATCTGCAATAAAGCAATAGCTATTGTGATGTTGACTCTCAGTCATTTTAAGATCCTGAGATATCTTCTGAAACATAAAAAAGAATTAGATTATATCCTTTTCAGTTTTAATGCTAAATGTGTTATATATTATTAATTCTTTAAAAACTATATATGTGTATATGTATGTGTGTGTGCATGTAAATAATAGATGATAGTCAGCCAAATTGTCACTTTTGCCTCACCATACCAGATAATGGGTTGGTTTTTTGTTTTGTTTTGTTTTGTTTTGTTTTTTGGTGGGGGCCAGTAAAGTATTTCAAAAGGGGAACTAAAATGCCTTTCTAATAATGTTGTGATCTTAGAAAAATCTTTGTAAGACTTCTCTTTTTGCTGATGGACATGGCTCTCTTCAACAATGAAATGTTTCAAACCAGTTCCAATTCTTCAGTGAAGAAAGCCATATACATCCAGAGAGAGGGATATGAAATGTGGACCACAACATAACATTTCCATGTTCTCTATTGATGTTTGCTTGCATTGTGTTTCCTTTCTCAGATAGTTTTTTTTTTTTTTGTAGATACGATTTTTCTTGCACAACAATGATAAGTGTGGAAATATGTATACATATTCGATTTGTCAAGTATTTTAACATAATTAACATGTAGTGGATTTCCTGCCATCTAAGGGAGGGGTGGGGACTAGGGGGGAAAAATTTGTAACAGAAAGCTTTGTAAGGGTTAATGTTGAAGAATTACCCATACATATGTTTTACAAATAAAAAGTTTTAATAATTTTTTTAAAAAAGACTTCTTTTTTTGCTATGTGGCTACAGTACCTTAATACACTAGCATAAGGTGATAATAGTTAAAGGAAGGTGGCCCAAGGCTTTTCATAACTTTAGAAAGTTCTTTGGCAGAATACAAGTAAAATAAAATATTAGGCTTATTAATTTTGATAAATATTAGAGATGTAAAAATGTTTACTTTGCCCTAAAGGAAAATAAATACATGGTTATTTCAAAAAGTCTTGTAGAATTAGATTAATAGTACACATTAATATAATATTCATATCATTTTATTATTGGATCTGTATATACTATGAAATAGGGAACAAATTATTTTATTCACTTTATAGATATGGAATCTGAGCCTCAGAAAGTTAAATGAAAGTAGATAGTTATGCATCTTGTACATTTCAGAGCTAAGATTTTTAAATCAGATTTAAATTTTTAAATTAAAATTTTAAACCCAGATTGTCTAGTTTCATGTCAGTCCTATTTCTACTGTACTTCACTGAAGTGTAGAAAGACATTAATTTTCATTATTTTGCAATAGCCATTTATACATATGTATATGTGTATATAAATATATATTTATTTGTATGTATGTGTATAGAGATATATCAAAATTCTTCATGATATGACTGACACATAGCATTGAAATTTCCTAGAATTATACAGCTAGGTGATACAGTGCATAAAGTGCTACGCCTGAAGTCAGGACGACTTTTCCTCAGGTCAAATCTGGCCTTAGACACTTAGAAGCTGTGTGATCTTGGGCAAGACCCTTAACTCTGCCTCAGTTTTCTCATCTGTAAAATGAGGTGAAGATGGAAATGGCAAACCACTCTAATTTCTCTGCCAAGAAAACCCAATGCGGTGATAAAGAGCCTGACATGACTGAAATGACTGAACAAAAAAAAATGCATATATAAGGGATGCATACCAATATTACTTTATAGAATGAATATGAAAAAATTTCATCTTTTTACTTTGTAACTACAAATTCTGTAGAATAGTAATGAAAATGATAGGGTTATAGTTGAGTTGGCTTTAAAGAATCTGACTTCAGAATTCCACAAGGACTATTCTTCAGATAATCAGAAGTATACTTCTCTTCTTGTCTTATTTTTCAAGTATTTATTTTAAAGCATGCTAGAGGTAGCACATTTCATGAATAGGTGATACTAGTAAATGGAATAAAGAATTATTTTTTTATGTCTTTGATAACTACCATAATGTATAGCATGGGGCATTCAGAAAATAATCCTTTAAATATTGATGTCACCTATAAACATACTGTGCTTTTAAACCTGAGCAGAGTAGAATCTGAAAGTTTCTAATGTTTTTGTTACAATTGATCCCAATATCAAGTGTTGAAAGAGAAGGGAATGAATTAGACTGGAGAATATATTGAAGAGAGTACTCTGTAATAAATCTAGAAAGATAAGGGTCAAGAAGAACTTTAAAGGCCAAAAGAGGAGTGTACATGTGATACTAGAATTGATAGGCTTGAAGTTCATTAAGATGGTAGTGGGAAGAGGAGATCTGTGTTAAAGTTATATCTTCACTTAAGAGAAATCACTTTTGTGGTTATGTGGAAGATGGTTTGGAGTGGGGAGAAACTTGTGACGGGGTAAAAAGAGGTTGATATAGTAATCTAGGCTAGAAGTGGTAAGAGCTTTGGTCAGTGTGAGAGGAGAGAAAGGAGTATATTGGAGATGTGGTGTAGAGAAAAAAAACAAGATGAAAGAAACAAGTGAAAAGTTAAGGATGACACTATGAATTTGCAAGACTGGGTGGTTGGGAATATGATGGTGCTCTCAGCAGTATTAAGGAAATTCATCAAAAGGTTAGGTTAGAAAGATAATGAGTTCTATGAGTTTGAGATGCTTATAGGACATCCAGTTCCAAATTACTAAAAAGAGAGACTAAAACTGGGTCTATTGACATGGACAACATTTGGAGAGAGAGTTGAATTCACAAGTAAGAGACTATAGAGATGAAAGAGAAAAGAGTTCAGGAGAGAGCCTTGAGAAACACCCACGATTAGTGGGTGAGACTTGGATAAAGATCTAACAAATGAGATTTTTAAAGGTGGTCAGATATTTAAAAGCATGAGCAGAGCATGAGCAGAGTTTCCATGTATACCAAAACAATTATAATAATACTTTTTTGTGATAACAAAGAACTAGAAACAAAGTAAATGCCCATTGATTGGGGAATGGCTAAATAAATTTTAATTCATGAATATAATGGATCTTACTATAAGAAACAACAAATGTAATGAATACAGAAAACCGTGGAAAAACTTATATGAATTGATTCAAAGTAGAGTAAATAGCCAGGAAAACAATTTTCATAATAACTACAATAGTGTAAACAGAATATCCACAACAATAAAAAAATGAAATTATAGAAAATAAGCTTAGCACCAAAGAAGTAACATGAGGAAATATCTACCCCTCATTCCTTTGCAGAGGTAAGGGATACACAGATGTGAAGTATTATATATAATACCAAATTTTTATATATCCTTTTGTCTTGGTGAATTTTTTTCTTATTTTAAAATATTCTTTATCATAAGCAACAGCTCTCTAGTAGGGGGGAGGTACACAGAGTAGAAATTAATCTTTTTAGATTCCCTTTGCCAGAGCTTTGAACTTTCCCTTCTTTGAGACAATAGATGTGCTACCTTCTTCCATTGGAAAGGCTCCTATAGAAAAAAAAATGTTTTTCAGAATTATTGAGGAAGATGACTGAATATCAGAATACCTTACCCAGTGCATTGTATTGTCAGGGTATTAGGAGACACCTTGTTTTTCCAGAGTCAAGATCCAGGACAGGCTGTGCTTTGAGCCTGGCATTATAGCAATCCTTTGTGCTCACTCTCTGGCTAAATCTTGTAATTGTTGTATTGCTTTGATTCCTTTTTTCTAGATACCTGAGAGCCAGAAGTAGCTGACCTGCTACAGCAGAAAGTGATCAATCAAAATCTCTTGATATGCTAACAATTCTTGCATTCTCATACTCACAACTGTTAAGTGAACCAAACTAGGTGCTTTTCTCTTCTTCCTTCTGAGCTAATTCTGGTTCTGTACCCTACTGAGTGATCACAAGATTAAACAACCCTGATGACTTGAATCATTCACAAGGCTGAACAATTCTAATAACTTAGAGACTATTCCCACAGAACCCAAGAATGCCTGCAATTGTTCCAAGAAATTCCAACCATAAGAATTGTTTACTTAAGACTGTGTCATGTCCTGTCTTCTTGTGGTCTTCATATATATAAAACTGTACTCCTGCCGTAAGCCATAACTCCTCCTCAGGAAGGCAGACTTCTGCTTGCAGTTGTTTTCCTCACTTTGATATTAAGCTTCTGTTTGATTCCCGACTCTCCTATCTCTAACCTGCTCTGTTTGGCCCCAGCCACCCATAAGCTAGAGACCTGTATTGATAATATATATCAATATTGTTAAATGGATGATTCAATTCATGAAAAACTCACATTCTTATTTTTTTGTCACAATATAAAATCCCATTAGCACTCATACATTTTTTCTCTAATATTCATATTCTAGACATTAATCTCAGTCTTTTTCGTCACTGTCTGAATTACTCAGATAAAGAGGACTCCTGGCATTCAGTATCTGAAAAAGATACTGAAAAGGCCAGACTACGAAAAAGTATATGGGAGGTAGTGTCTCCCTCAGGAATTGTTCCCTTCCACTCCTGGTGTTTTCATGACTCCTCCTAATGGGAGTGTGAAAGAACACAGAGTATGTGAAAAAGAGCAGAGAGACAGGCTGAATTTGGTACACTTCTTTCCCAATAGACCATGAAACTCTCTCCTTGAGAGCAAGAAATTATTTATTTATTTATTTGTTTATTGACCTTCTTTATATCTCTAGAGGTTGGTACAGTCTCTGTCTGGCAAAAGTAAGCATTTAATAAATGATTGTTGACTTTCTGCTTTAGTAGAAAAACTAAGTTGAATTACAACTCCTGGTATGGCCCTAAGTCCTTAAATAACCTTTCGGGGCCTTAGTTTCTTCAACTATAAAATGAAGAAGGATAGATAGATAAAGACAGCTTTTGATTTCCCTTTCACTTCTAAAGCTGTGGTAATCCCTAGAATAGATGAGAAAGAGAAAGGTAGGAAGATAAGTTTAGGCTTGGATTTTGGAATGAATGGGAAATGGGGAGAAGAAAAAAAATCATAAAATATGACTATGATAAAGATCAGAGGAGTTTGTTTCCCCAAATCAGAAAAACTGTTTTAAACAATTGAAAAATTATTAACAATTGCTAAATGACTAATTATTCTTAGTGTCCTTTGCTTCCTATTTTGTCCCCCTGAAGAAAACTCCTCCCTCTAAGACTGAAAGACATCTTGTATTGAGTTAACATTGTAATAGTTAAGGAGTACCATTCTAAGTGAATGGCATCTTTAGTGTTTTGGTAGTGAGATTTAGCCTACATAACAATCTTGGCCAAGTTAATCCTAATTTGTACCCCAGTTTTTGTATTCTTAAAATGCAAATGCTTTTCTGCCACCACCCACCACCCGCTAGCACGTAATTTTAATATGATAATGTTAGTCAAGTACTCAGAAGCTTTTGAAAGAACTATGGCATAGAAATACAGACTGTTGTTGTCCAGAAGTCATAATCAGTTCACAAAAATTTACTAAGTATTTGGGAGTTTTGGATAAAAGGTCATATATGAATATTAGTCATTCATTCCATTGTCATCATTGTTTCCCTCTACCATAGAAATGTTTATTAGTGTATTCTGTTGAATTCCCTTGGCCCTAGTTTCACTTGGGGTCACTGATTTAAGTAGTTCTCAGTCAAGAAGTTTGCAGTGGCTTCTGAAGTCCTGAGATTACAGAATATTGAGCAAGGACTACATTAGCTAGAACATGATCTAATAAGATTGGATTGTCAAAACAAAAAGCACCAGGACGTGTTTAAAAGGTTGTTAAGAAGCAAATGTTAAATAAGGGCTGTGAGAACTTAGATAGTAAGGCATGTGGGCTGGCAGCCAGCTTTTTTTTAATTTCCAGAGTGATATATAGCACACTCAACCCATCTAAGCCGATACAGAAGCTGTATGAGATGTAATTAAACACAAATAATAGTACCTGTATATTGAGAAATTTTAAATATTTGTGTGATTAGTAGAATGAAGCATCAAAAATTACTTCAAGCATATTGGTAAATCTCTAGAGTAGTTTGAAATAATTCACATTAGCTAAAATAAAAATATATCATTGCTTTATAAGTTTGTATATATGATACTTTTATTTTTATGTTAATAAATCAGTATGTGGTTTTCAGATTAAAAATTAGTCAAGTTTCTTATTACTATATTAATATATGATCTAGTTGATATTTCTAAGAAGGTATCAGCTTAGTTATCTAAATTGTTTCAATGATCAAATTTAGGTTGGGTAAACTTTTAGAAAATGTTCATCAAAGTATTTCTAATTTTTTAGTAAATTCAATGGTTTATTAAAGTATTCAGTACTATACAGATCAGCATTAACTACTTTAAAAGGGATATTATCTAAAAAATAAAATAGAAAATAAAAATAATTTCCTAATGTGAATTTCTTAAGCATCTTATTAAATCTTACAAATTTCCATTCATCTCATGCTACTTTTCCTCTGTTATATTAATTTACTTTTTAGTCTCACAAAAATTCCTAGATGCCTTTTTATGTTTCATCTCCTATGTATCCATTAGTACCTAATTTGTTTGATAACAATTTGCAGCTCCTTGGCAAACACCAGTCTAATAAAGGAAAGAACATGCAGCTATGAGTCTAAACTGGGGTTTGAACCTAAGTGGAGTCACTCTATTTCTCCTTCATCTGCTTCATCATCTGAAAAACGAGCATCCCTTAATAACACTTGCCACTTTATTGCTCAGTGATAACATTAGATTATTTGTGTATCAGGTTCACACATTTGCTGTATTTCTTGTGGATACATAAATACACAAATTGTACAATTAGAAACTATGTCTTTAATTTGGGAAATACTTTGTTTTAGGTATTTTAATATCATTTTATTTTAATTATTTTATTTATTATTCATTAGTTTATTATTTATTATCATTTTAATAACTTCTCATTAACTAGCAGAAGACCTGTGCATAATAAAAAAGACCAAGAAATTATCTTCATCTTTTGTCAGTAGTGCTGTACTGAGTGAGGTGCTCCAGAGAATAAAAAAAAATAAATGAAGCTCTCTCCATTTTGAATCATTAAAATGAATGTTAAGTACTAAGAAATTTAAATATTCAGAAAAGCCTAAAACTCCATCAGTAATTTTATTTTAGTTATTTTTACTGTTAAAAGCTAAAAGACTTAGGGGCCAGTTTCACCTCTACATTAACATGTAGAATCATCTACTTCAACATAGCTATCTCTGATTCAACATGAATTTTTTTATTCAGTTAATAAAAGCACAGTTTATTAACAGCATGTTACATAATATGTCAGTAGTTCTCCTTTCCTGTAAATTGTAATGTTTCTTGTGATTGGCATTAGAAATCTTTTCCTAATTAAAGGATTGCCTGCTGAAGTCATCAGGGATTTCCCTTTCAATGTTTTTGGAAGAAATCTTAAGGGTTTAATGTGTTATTTGAGAAATGATGAAATCTAAAAAATTTTTTTAAATATAAATTTTAATGATGAAATGGGATCAAGAAAAGGCTTTTCCTGGGAATCAAAAATTCATAGAATCAAAGAAATCACAAAGTTTAGCAATATTAATTTATATTTTAAGTACTCTTGGAAATGCTTTAGCACCTTTATCTACTTTCTCTCAAATATGTGATCTCATTGATTTGGAAGTTCCCTCCAAAGATGCTTGCTCATCCAGTGTGACTCTTGTCACAGCCTGCCTTCTTATAAGTTCAGCTCAGAGAGTCTGTCTAAGTTATGAGAGGCTTTTCTCATCTTCTAGCATTTTGAATGTACTAGTGGAATATTCCTGCTGTCCACCTATCACCTCTCTTGCAGCTGATGAGTCTTCTTTTTGTATAATAATGTTTTGCTAATCAGTTGCTTATGTTACATTCATGTCTCTTAATTGCTTTCTTTGGAATATGCATTTTTTAATTTTTTAGAGACTGTTGTATTCCATATATTACTGTCATATAGAAATGTTGGGATTTAAGACAGATTTGTGCAATAAAAAGTAGCTCCTCAGTTTCCTGAAGACAGGGCAGCCCATCTTCCTGACTTTGAATATATTTGTGTAACATTTAACCTAATTCTTTTATCAAAGATTTCAAATTTTTTCTTTTTAACATTTTAGTCATTAATTTAAAATTTCAATCAATAGTAAGATCTCAAATGCATAAGAAGTAGTAACTTATCTATCAACTGAATTTTCTAGTTTATTAAACCTTAACTAGAAACCTTTTTGTTTCAACTTTTATTGTTGAAATAATGTTATAAAATATATTAACTTACCCCTCTTCCTTGGTAAGTAGAATGTGGTGAATATAATTAAATCTTGATGATTGAGGACCTTCCAGTGCCTTGGAGCGATTATTCAAAACATGAATTTTAATTTTACAGGGATGTAGATATAGATGGTGTTGGAGATTGGTAAAGACCTGCCCTTACTCCAGGGCACACTGAGGTTTTTTTGTTTTTGTTTTTGTTTTACTAAATTCTTTATATGTTTCCTTGTAACTGGACTATTTATGATTAAAGACATGTGCTATGTATGTTTATACATAGTTATTTTCTAATTAATGAAACTTGAAGTTCTATGTTTCAGAATTTTCCCTGTTCTTTTCCCAAACTGGCGTGTGAAAAATTCTTAAAAAGTAAAGTGAGGGGCAGCTAGGTGGTGCAGTGGATAGAGCATCAGCCCTGAAGTCAGGAGGACCTGAGTTCAAATCTGGTCTCAGACACTTAACATTTCCTAGCTGTGTGACCCTGGGCAAGTCACTTAACCTCAATTGCCTCAGCAAAAAAAAAAAAAGTAAAGTGAGCATCTGTGTGTCAAGTTTTAATAAGCTTTAGGCTATATATTTAAATCTGAGACAGATGGGTCCTACTTTTAATGGTAACTCCTTAGAAAGAGATTTCACAGATTAGGCCCCTTTTGTTTACATACCCAGTGACTTTCCAACAGAGAGAAAAAATCTCAAATTTTTTCATCTTCTGAAACCTACCATTTTTAAGAAGTCTGAAGTGTGTTACTTGGGAAATGATGAAATCTAAAATGTTTTTTAGTTGACAAATTAGTTGACAGTTTTTGTGGCTTTCTTCTTTTATCAGCTTGCCAGAGGGAAAGCATGATTAGGATATATTTTTTTTGTTTTATTTTTTATTTTTTGCTTACTGTTGATTTTTTGAAAAGTATCTCAGCATCCTTGGAACTCATCTGAAAAACCCTCATTTTAGAGAAAAAGAAACTGAGGCCCCAGGAGTTGGAGATTTAGTGACACACCCAGAGTTCAACGGTGAATAAGGGACAGAGCAAGGACTTTGACTGCAGATTCCAAATCGAGCTTTCCTGAAAACTATATATTATAATAATATATAAATATGATAAATATAATATATATATATATTTTAACTCTCCCTGTCTCTCTCTCTCTTTGTCTCTCTTATTTTTCTTTTTCTGTCTCTCTTATTTTTCTTTTTCTGTCTCTTTCTTTCCCCTCCCTTATCTTTCCTTTTCCTTTCTCTCTCCTCCCCTTTCTTTCCCCACTAATAATCCTGGGGAACAAGATAGAAACAAGTAATACCAAGTCCACCTTTTACCCACCATTTCTCTCCAAAGAAGAACACCAGAACAACAAAACTTATTACAAACATGAATGGTCAACAAAAACTAATTTCCACATTGACCATGTCTGAAAAGATATTTGTCTCATTTTGCATTTTGAGGCCTTCACTTCTGTATCAAGAAATAGATAGCTTGTTTCATTATTAGCCTTATGGTTGCATTATGTTTAGAAGAGATAAACACAATAGTATTCTAACAGATTTACATATCATTACTTGTTTTTCTATTCCCCAGTTTATAGATATTTCCTCAAATTCCCTTTTTTTGTCACTTTAAAAAGCCATAAACATTTTTATGCATTCTTACACTTTCCTTAATCTACCTTCCTTCAAATTTCCCCTCCTCCCTTTCCCTCCTATTTCTCTGTTCAAAAATATGTATTTCTATACTGATGAGTGAGTGTGTTTCCTTCTTTTGACCACTTCTAGTCAGAGTAAAGTTCAGATATCAGTTGTCCCCTCCCTCTCTTTCTAGTTTGTATAGATGTTATTGGTTTTCCTTGATTATGAGACCATTTCCCCTAACTTTTCCTTTCTTTCCCTAAAACCTACCCATGTGTATCTGTATACCTTATCTCATCATTCCATTCTCTTCTTAAGATCAACAAGAAATAACAGAATCATTCTCCAACCTTATCTCAGGTCCTATATATATCATCTCCCCATCTTTTTTAGTGTTTTTTAAAAAATCATTGTTCATGATATGTTTCAAACCACCTCCAATTGTTCACTGAAGAAAGCCATATACACCCAGAGAGAGGGATGCGAAATGTGGACCACAACATAACGTTCTCATATTCCTTGATTGATGTTTGCTTACGTTGTGTTTCCTTTATCTGATATATCGTTTGTGTAGATAAGATTTTTCTTGCACAACAATGATAAGTTTGGAAATATGTATACATATATTCGATTTGCCAAATATATTAACATAATTAACACATAGTGGATATCCTGCCATCTAGGGGATGGGTGGGGAGTTGGGGGGAAAAATCTGTAACAGAAAGCTATGTAAGGGTTAATGTTGAAAAATTACCCATACATATGTTTTGCAAATAAAATAAAATTAAAAAAAAATAAAAATAAAGATATCTAAAAAGCAAAAAAAAAATCATTGTTCATTGTTCATTCATGTTTACCTTTTTATATCTTTCTTAACTGCTGTGTTTGAACTTCAAAATTTCTGTGCAACTCTGCTCTTTTCATCAGGAATGATGACTAAAGGTGCATTTTTTCCTCTGTAGCATTTTACTCAGTTTTACTGAGTGAGTTATTCTTGGCTATAAACCCATATCCTTTGTCTTCTAAACTGTTGTATTCCAAATTTTCCACTCTGTTATGGTGGTAACTGCTAAATCATGTGTGATCCTGATTATGACTCCCTGGTAATTGAATTTTTTCTTTCTGGCTGCTTAAAATACCTTTTTTTTTTTTAATTTGACTCGGAAACTCTGGCATTTGGTTATTATATTCCTAGGAGTTTTTATTTTGGGGTTTCTTTCAAGGAGTAACCAATTCTTTCTGTTTCCCTCTTGTCCTCTGGCTCTAAAATCTCTGGACAGTTCTCTTTCAAGATTTCTTGAAATATGATGTATAGTCTGTTATTTTGATCATAACTTTCAAATAGTGTCATGATTCTAATTTTTTCTCCTCAATTTATTTTTCAAGTCAGTTGTTTATGTCATGAAATACTTTAAAGTATTCTATTTCTTTTTCAGTCTTTTCACTTTGTTTCTATATTTCTTGTTGCACAGTGGACTCATTGGCTTCTGTTTAGTCCATTCTGAATTTTAGAGAGTTGGATAAGGTTTTGTATATTTTGTACCAAGCTGTTAATTCCTTTTGAAATCCTTTCTTCTGCAGTTTTTATTTAATTTCCATTTTTTTCTTCAATAAAAGGAGAGGTAGAGGAAGATAATAAAATGGAAGGTAGATCAAGGAAAGTAGTTGTCAGAAGTAAAATAAACCTTTGAGGAAGGACAGGGCAAAAAATGAGAGATTAAGAATAAACAGAAGAAAATAGTATGGAGGAAAATACACAGTAATCATAATGAACGTGAATGAGATGAGCCTCATCCATTAAATGGAAGCAAATAGAATGAATTAGAAACTAGAATCCAATAATGTGTTTTTGTTTTGTTTTGTTTTGTTTTTATAAGAAGGATACTTGAAACAGAAAGAGACACACAGGGTTAAAATAAACTACTGGAGCAGAATCTGATATGTTTTGACTGCAGTAAAAAAGGCAGGAATAGCTATCATGAGCTCAAGCAAAACAAAAGCAAAAATAGGCCTAATTAAAATGGAAAATCAGGGAAACTTTTACTAAAAAGTCTTATAAGTAGTGAAGTAAATACATAAATGTATACTGAGTATAGTATAGTGAAATTTATATAAATATTTACTGGTTATTTTGTTTTGTTTTACAAGTCATTTGGAGTTAAGTGACTTGCCCAGCATCACACAACTAATGTTAAGTGTTTGAGGCTGAATTTGAACTCAAGTTTCCCTGTCTTGAGGGCCAGTGTTTTATCCACTGTGCCATCTAATTTCCCCTTTACTGGCTATTCTGAAATCATTCCCCTTTCATCATTTCTTATAAAATAATAGTATTTTATCATATTCATATATTATAACTTTAGTCATTCTCTACTTGATAAATAATCAAAGAATATTATCAAGCAGTTTTCAGAAGAAAGCAAAGATACATGAAAAAATGCTCTAAATCATTATTAGAGAAATGCATATTAAAACAAATCTGAGATATCACCTCACAATTATCAGAAATGACAAATGATGAAGATAGGAGAAAATAGGTACACTACACCACTGTTGGTACACTTGTAAATTGGCCCAACCATTTAAGAGAACTGTTGTGCCTGAAGGCCTATAAAACTGTATACCCTTTGACCAAGCAATGCCACTACTAGGTTGTACCCTAAAGAGATAAAAAGAAAAAGAGCTCTATGTAATATATATGGCAGCTCTTTTTGAGGTGGCAAAGATTTGGAAATTGAGGGGATGCTCATTATTTGAGGAATGGTTAAACAAGTCATGGCACATGATTGTGATGAAGTATTATTGTGCTATAAGAATTGATGATGAGAGATGATTTTAGAACATGTCAAGACCTATATGAACTAAGACAAAGTAAAATGAGAAGAACCAAGAGATCATTGTGCACAGTTAACTGCAGTGATGATCAACCGTGAAAGACTTGGCTATTCTGATCAATATAGTGATCCAAGACAGTTTCAGAGTTCTCATGATGAAAAAGTGCTGTCCACCTCCCAGAAGAAATGAGAAATTCTGAGTACAAAATGAAGTATAATTTTATTCTATACTTTCTTTATTGTTCTTGCCTTCTTTTTTTGTTTGCAATATAATTAATATGTAAATATGTTAGTATGATTTCACCTTTAAAATCAATACATTGCTTGCCTTCTCTGGAAGTCGTGGAGAGATTAGAGGGAAGGAAAAAAAGTGTATCTTAAAATTCAAAAAGATAGGAATATTTTAAATAAATAATATCATTTTTTTCCAAGAGAAGAAAGAGTAAACTGCTGGACTTAGCTTTTAACAACCATCTGGAAAGTTCTTTTGGTTCTCAGTGGCAGAATTGCAGATTCCTTTTTGGGTTTGGGATTCCTACCCTAGTTAATCCTCTTCAAACTGGCCTCTAAATGGTAGAAATAAGATGCTGGTCTGTGTATTGTATGGAGCATCAGCCACATGGTCTACCCTGGACTTGTGATCTGAAACTTTGTAATGGACAATAAAGCTGCCATTTGGTATCTGTCCCCATAGTAGTGGTCTAAAATGGATCTTGTAGAGCATGGAGTTGCTTCTGAGACCTCCTCTTGCCCTGGTACACAGTCTTTCCCTGGGTGCAGATGTGCTCCAACATGTTCCTGGCTTGACCTCAGTCTCTGTAGTCCACAGACTTCTCTCTTTCCCCCTATGCCAACCTGAGTTGGACAAATGACTCCCTCTTTTTTGGATTTCCTTATTAGAATTTGGTATAGAGATTTTTCTTGATCTGTTCAGTTTTGTGGAGGGAAGCTCGGGTGTCCTGGATTCTACCACACTGCCTCTGTACTGAGTGGTTTGATTATTTAGTGCTTTTGGGCTCAGCTTCTGAAACTATGGTTCATGATCCCATATGGAGCTTCCAGAGGGTCATGAAATTATGATTTGTTATCAGTGTTTGATTGTATATTTATTTTATATACCCAGGATCACATCAAAATTTCTTGAGCAGAAAGGGATTGTCAGTAGAAAAAGTTTAAGAAGCCCTGCTCTAGGGACTAATCCGTTTCTCTTCCCATCTCCCATTTTCCAACTCTTCCCAACATAGATGTATGCATACATATATACATACATACATACATATACACTTGTATATTTATAGCAATAATAGCAAACAGCTGGTAAAACAAAAACAAAAATAAAACCACCAGATAACTTAAAGGGAATTCTGACATCATGAGGACCTCAATCTGCAAAGTTTTAATAGGATGGAAAAGTCTCATGATCCAAAGTTTTCATATTGATGCCATCTTATCTAGCCTTCTTATTCTGTCAGTGAAGTAACTGTAGCCCAAAGAAAAGTGACTTTTTCCAAAATCATATAAGGCTGTTATATATGATTTTTTTACTTATAGGTTCATTATAAGCAATCTTGTATTTAGGCACATGACTGTTTTCTAAAAACAGCCAGGCAAGGAATTCATTGTACAAGTGGGCTATCCTTGTACCCTTCAGGTGGATTGTGACCACATGGCCTTTCAGCTATACTGTTGTTTCCATTATTCTGAGTTCCATAGTTCAAATAAAGTGGTGCTTTGAATTTAAAGTTCAGGAAAACATAAGAACATATTATGTTTCATAATTTTTTGGTGCTTGATGATTGATAATACAATAAATATGCTAAGAAAACATGATCTTTTAAGAACCCACCTTTTTAAAAGAGCAGACATTCTTCATCTTTTTTGCATATTCAAAATCCTTTTTTCAGTGGGAAGTCTATGGAACTCATTTCCGAGGTAATGATTTTTTCAAAAATCACAATTGAATGAAAGACCAAATTTCAATAAGATATTAGTAAAAATTAAATATGTAACTTTTTCTCATCAAGTTCACTGTGACTTCTTGAAATCTATAATTTGCCATTCTGGTTTTACTTTGTGTTTGCCTTTATTGTAGGAGAATATGATTCTTAAAGAAATGCATTATAACAAATTTTGTATACAAATAATAAAGTAAATATTAAAGAATATGTGTCATAAACAGTGTTCCAACTTAAGAGATTTTTCAATGAGGAGGGAATTTTAAAAAGTCTCATTTCAGTAAGTATGTAATCAGTGCAAAAATTTGAGAACATGAGACACTGACCTTAAGGCACTAACCTTCTCTTTAGGGGGAAGTGAGAAATGTATACAGATAATTTTTATGCAAATTAGAAAATGTGAATAGTCATGCCCATCAGATTGGCCAAGATGACAAAAAAGGGAGAAGTGTCTCCTTATAACACTTGAAGACTGGCTCGATTTCAGTATTAAATAAGCCATGAGACAAATGTAGTTGAGAATAAGAAATTAAACTACTCTCAAAATGTCAGTGCAAAATTTTTGTAGTCACATTAGAAGATACTTACTTAAATGGGCTACATTCTTCTCATGGCTTATTTAATATTGCTATCGAGCCAGTCTTCAAGTGGTGTAAGAAGACAAAGTTCATATTAAGTATTTACTTAAAAGGAGTTATAAACATTCATGAAAAAGATTCATGGGCTCTATATAGTTAAATGGGTTTTTGAAATTGGCATTCTGGGGACATCCTTTGAATCTTCTGAGATTAGTATCTATTAAAAGATTCTTCCTTAGTAAGATGATTTCCAGTTTCTAGGGACATCACAATTATGAGTAAGTTTCTAAGCCTGAAGAAACATATTTCATAATCTGCCTGCATCAGTAATAATTCTATTTTAGAGGAAATAGCATTGATCATTTTTCTATGTTTGAATGGCTGGTTTTTATAAGGGAATTTTTCCCCCCAGAGCTTTTCTGTCCCTATATACATGTGTATTCTTATAACCAATGACTGGTGTTTAGATAGTAGAAATTAATAAGTAAATAAAAAACAAATGTGGCAGAGTAGTGACAATAAAAATAAATGGCACTTTGATTGAAATAACTGGGGAAAAACTTGCACAATAAATATATTTGGAATTGCTGATTTTGAATAATGATTTTCCTCTGTATATGTATGTGTGTATTTACTTTTTTTTGCTTTCAAAGGAAGAATTAAAGTTGCAAACTTTCTAAAAGGTAGTAGAGATTCATTGTAGTTATGAACAGTCTATAATAGATTATTATCCATAAACAAGAGAAATAAAATATGGCATAAAGGGCTTTGAATGCCAAACTATTTTATTTTGCTCTTAGAAGTAATGGGAAGCCCCTGGAGTTTATTTGGGTGAGTGGGGCAGGCTGGGCCACATGAGGTAGAGATCTGTACTTTAGAAAAATCACGTTAGTAATTGGATTGGAGTGGGGAGAGACTTGAGGCAGGCAGACCAGTAGCAGCTACTGCAATAACCCAGGAAGAGGTGATGAGGTCTACCTACATAGAGAAGTAGTAATGTGTCAGAGGAGATGAGGGCATATTCAGGAGATGCTGCAAAGGTGAAATGAACACATCTTTGGCAACAGCTTTGAGATGAGGGGCAAGAGGTGATTCCTGATTTGTGAGCTGGGAGGATGGTGTTCCCCTCTACAGTCACAGGGAAGATAGGAGGGAGTAGGTAGAGTAAAAGATAATGAGTTCCGTTTTGGACATAAATGAGTTTGAGATATCTTCTGGACATCCAGTTTGAGATATCTGAAAGGCAATTGGAGGTGTCAAAGATTGGAGGTGGCAGGATATTTTGGAGACACCCTGTTTCCCAGAGCTAAGGTCCAGCAAGCAAGTTGTGCCCTGAGCTTGGTATAACAACAATTTTAGTTCTCTGGATGCTCTCACCCCTTGTAAAATGCATTGCTTTGATCAGCACCAGGTATTCACTGATAGGCATAAATTCCCTTTATTTCCCAGGGACTTGAGAGCCAATGTGCTGCAACAAAAAGTCATCTATCACTTCTCTTGCCATGCTCATAATGCCTGTTTCTAGAAACTACAAAACAAACCAAAGCAGATACCAACTAGTACACCCCTGTTTGCACTGATTCTATACACCGCTATGAGACAATCAACTTGGAGATTGTTCCCATAGGGCCCAAGAATGCCATGCATGAGTTTGCTTTAGGAAGAGCAATTCAAGTCCTAAAATAATTATCTTGTGGTCCAGCCCACTTGTGATATTTATGTATATAAACTCAGCCTTTCCCTCAGCAAGGACTCCCAACTTCACTCTGAAATTAATTAAATTTGTTTGTCGCTTGCTCTGTTTGGTTCCTACCACCCACAAGTTAGAGGCTGGTTCTGATTGAGTTGATGGAGGTGAGCAGAAAGATTGGGGCAGGCATGGGATTAGTAAGTGAATCCATGGGAGCAGATTACCAGGTAAAGTAGGATAGAGGGAGAAAAGAAGAAAATTCAGGACAGACTCCTAAGAGACAGCTACAGGTAGGAGTGATTTTCAACTCAACTCAGTTTTTTATACTTGATAAATTCCTTCAGAGTGCTTCTCAGATGCTGCTTCTGGCATGAGACCTTTTTAAATTACTGCCAGCTGTCACTTCTTTCTCCTTGAAATTAATTACATGTACTTTATATTGTGTACATATTTTATTCTTCCAGCAGAATGTAAGCTGCTTGAGAACAAGGACTTTAAAAAAAAAAATTTACCCATTACCAATAGGTGCCTTACACATAATTGGTACATAATAAATGTTCATTGAATTGATTTGAAAATACAAGTGTGAAACGAGAAAGAGAAGTCAGGACTATGGACAAAAATGTGGACACTTTCTGAATAGAAATAATAGTTTAAGTAATATGTGTAAATAAGGTGTCCCAAAGAAAAGTAAGAGAAGTGAAAAAAAAGTTAAGGTGTTGGAAAGAAGAAAAAAAAAAAAAAAACAAAGAAGGAGCCAAAGAAAGTATATTCAGAGAAAAGCACAACTAAAACAATGTGATGGAAACCAAGGAGGGAGAGATTTTGGAGGAGGAAGAAAAGAGAATCTTTACAGCTGAATGATCAGAAAGTTTCAGGGAAGAGGTGACATTTGAATTATGCTTCAAAACTTTAATAAATTCCAAGTGAGATTAGGTAGGTGGGGTGTTCTAGAATGGAGAAGCAGAAAAATGAGGAAGATCCTGAAGCATCCAGTTTACCAGCATATATGCTTAGCTTGTGTCATAAAAAGTAATTTCCAAACCCCATGGCCTTTTTTTTCATTCTGCTTTCTTCTTTTCATTGTGGAAGAGAAAGGGACAGAGGTCTTCTTTTAAAATTTCATCATCTTAAGAACCTCTCATGTCTACATATTTTCTTCCTAAGACATTGCATAGCACTTTGTACTTTTTCTACTTAATTTTCCATCATTATTGTATAGTCTTGTTATTTTAAATTAGTTTATGTATCATGTGCCCAAACCCTTTATATATTATAAATTTCTTTAGGGTAGGACCTCTGTCTTAATTATCTTTGTATTTCCCTAATGTCTGGCACAGTGCTTTGCTAAACAAATTGTTCTTAATGAATAAATTTATCTAATCACATACTTTGTACTGTTTTGTACTTATCATATCTTTTGAAATTTGAAACTATGTACTTCTCTGCCCTATTACCTGGCATAAGTCTGGTTCCCCAAAAGGTACTTAATAAGTGTTTGCCAAATTTTTTTTATATAGATATGAGCTTTCTACAAATATCATAGGCATTTTATATAATCATTTAAAGTTAGAAAGCATTTTATACTAACCCTTTCATTTGTTCCTTACAAATCTGAGATAAGTACTACAAATATCATGATTCCAATTTAGAGATAGTAAACTAAGACAACCCACAAGTATCAGAAATTGAATTTACCTACAAATGGTGAATAAGGACCTGAATCAATAATAGAGGAAGGCTAGGCTCCAAGGCTCTTGGTAGGCATCAAATTTGGCAACAGCAACGGCAAATAATAGCTCCATACCTAATTCACATAATAACTTCCTCTGGAGACATCTAAATTGTTCTAAAGAATTTAATTAGTTTTCCTGATATCTCTGCTGTCATATCTACTCTACAGATAATGTATCCAGGCCCAGATAGGATAACTGATTTATGAAGGGCCCAAATAGTAGTTTATTTGCTGAAATGGAACTAGAACTTAGCTTTCCACTCTACAGTTATGGATTGTACACCCCCTTTATCTATTGTGTTTTCTGTATAGAAAGTCCTTAATAAATTCTTTTGTGTTCATTCATTTCATCCACTCATTCCTCTCCTCAAATGAGGATATATATTTGCAACAATACCTTTGTTGCCATAAAGGGCTATCACACAAAATTTCTCATTAGCTCACATCCTGTAAATAAAGAATAAATTCAATTTGGTAAAAACAAAAGAATCCCATGCCTTAGGAAGTAAGCAGGTTGTGGTTTTTTTAAATTTTTAATTCCATTTCATTTTTAATTCTAGAAATTTGGAGTTAATTCTTTAGAACTATATATGAACGCAGAGTCACTTCTTCAGAACCAGTAGGTTTTTAATGGAAAGAGTATTGGCTTTGGAGTCAGAAGATCCAGTTCCTGGCCCTGCTCCATTACTTCAGGATTATGGGCTTTGAGTAACTTACTGAATCTTTCTGTACACAAGTTTCCTCGTTGATTAAAATGGGGAAGGTACCTGTATTGCTTAATTCATGATATTTTTATAAGTTTCAAACAAAAAAATTACTATAATCATAAAGCACTATGTAGATATATTGCTATTTCAAACTTTTATTTGATATGTTATGTTATATAGTCTATATTTTATAGGTTTTTTCTTTTTAAAAAAAATAATTTTCTCTTCTTAAAGAATTTTTCGGGTGTTCTTTGCTAGATGGCAAGTACAGTGAACAGAGTATTGGGCTTGGAGTCAGGAAAAACTAAATTCAAATTTGGCCTTAGACAGTAGCAGTGTAACCGTAGACAAGTCAAGTAACTTCCATTTGCCTCAGTTTCCTCATCTGTAAAATGAAGGTAATAATTAACAAATGTCTATGAGATTTGTTGTAAGGATTAAATGAGAAATTTGTCAAGTGCTTAGCACAGTGACTGGTACATAGTAAACATTACAACTTATCATCATCATTATTATTACTCAATGTGCATTCATTCAGTAAGATTTTATTTGTAAAGTGCTTTGCAAACTTTTAAAAAAGCACTTAATAAATGTGAACTATCATTATGATTGTTTTTAAGCCTGAGAAGTTTCATTCTGGCTTCTCTTTCCCTTTTCCCCTTCAGTGTTTCATACTGAGGAAGGAATCTCTTGGGAACTTGTGTAGTTTTGTTTGGATTTCTAACAAAACAAGGTTACCTCTTTATTTCACTCTGTGAGAAGTTATTTAGTTGTATGAACCAGCCTTTCATTTCAAAATTCTTGCATTTCTAATGTGCTGTAAGCCATCATGCAATCTATTTGGAAATAGTCCATTGTTGCTCCTCAAGAGAGGGGTAAAATGACCTAATGGACTTGAAACTTTGAAGAGATGGCTTAATGTGAATAGGACACTAACTTGGTCATTGGGAATCAGAGTATTTGAGAGTTGAAAGCTAGTTTAGCAATCCCTTAATCCACCCTCCTCATTTTAGAGAGGAAGAAATTAAGATCCAGAAGAGATGTGATTTGTCTTCTCATGATCATATAGCTATTTAGTGACCCAGTCACTTAGTCTTCTCATTCTCAACCCAAAGTTCCTTACTTACTGCCTCGGCAATTTCTTTTCTGGCCCTCTTGCTGTTGTTGAGGAAAATAGTTTCATATTTCCCTGCCAAGAAATCAATATAATGCTTGACCACAGAAGAAATAAATTCAGAGCAATTTACATTTGTAAGAGATCATTGTGATCATTTAGTCAGATACATGTCTGCAAAAGAGTTCCTGCTAAAATCCGCCTGACAAGGAGAAAACCAGTCTCAATCTAAAATTCTCCATTGCGGGGTGAGGAGGGGGGGCGGAATCTTTCCCTTCAAAGGTTTCTCTTTCCACATTGGAAGAGCTCTAATTGCTAGAAAGTTTCTTTATGTTAATCCTAAATTTTCCTCTTGGCAGTTTCTTCTCCAAGCTGCTTTCTGGGACTAAGCAGAACAAGTGTAATTTCTCTTTCATTGTAACAGAAAACAGAAGTCTTTATTTTCCCAGGTCCCTTCATCTGAACTTTACACAGCACCATCCTTTGGATACTGCCCCCACCTAACAATGTCCTTAAATTGTGGCTTCCTGAACTGAATATTATCCTCCAGATATGGTTTGACCAAAATACAGCAGCACAGTGCAAAGTTAAGCTAGTAAGTGGATATATAATTCTTTGAGTCCCTTTTTCAGAATCTACACTATAAACAACTAAAAAAAAAAAAAGATGTAGATTAAGCCATTCAGAAAGGAAATTTTGATTTGCTTAGGCATGGTTGTAGTTACCACTTGTGTACAGTCTCATCTTTCAAGAGTGTTGATTATCTATAAATGCCTTTGTTTAAATTCCTTATCCAAGTAAGTAAAGCAGATAGTGGACTTTGCCCCTTGAGAAAAAACTAAAATTCACAACACTGAGAGAAACTGGCATGCTTCTTCATGTATTTGAAGAAGTATATGAAGTAAATAATATATAAGTACTTGTAAAAGCAAGGAGGTACATTTCAGAATCATAGAATTTTAGAGCTAGAAGGAACCTTAAAAATTATCTAATACAACCTTTTCATTTTTACCCAAGAGGATTTTGTCAATATTTTATATTCTCATTTCACTTCACCCATGTGCTATTTACTGCTTGGCATGCTACATTTGTACATTTTTAATACATCAAACCAATCAATGTTTCTTGGTTAAAAATTGTTTGTAAAATACTGTAAATTGTAAAATTCACAAGAATGAAGTTTTGAGCTGGTGTGTATTTTTCTTAAGTGCCAGCTCTAATAGTTCCCATTGGCATATAGCTACCACACCCCAACAAGAGATTTAGGTAGTGAGAATTCTTTCCCTTCAGAATGTATCATGTAAGCAGGGGTACTCTTTGATGAGATCAATTTCTTGCTCTTTTAAACACTGAGTATGTATATGTGCATTCATGCATATAATTTAGGTGCATGAATATGCCCTCAGACACAATGCAATTAAATGGGCAAATACTTTAAACTAGCAAACCTAACTGGAAACTGTAATATATTCCTGTTTTGGCTTTTTAATATTACAATTTGGGATATAGAAGAGGGGGGGATATCTTGCTATAAAAGCAAGCTGGCTTCCTCTTCTCTTCTCCCTTTCATCATACCCTTAGGGCCCCTTTCCTTCATTTTTAAGGAAAGCTGAGATTAATCTTACTATGAAGCCCTATTCTGTCTTATTTAAGTTTATTTAATTTCAGTTGCTGACTTAAACCTTCCCATTCCTCCAAATATATAGCAGGTCTGAACATATTTCTTCTTTGTAGTACATTGACTCTTGTAAAATAATGCTGTGATTATAAGGTTTCCTAAATACAATTTTTTAAATGTTAGTAATAACCACATTGCTTCTACCTGCTCTTCTTGGGTAATCACCTCTATTGCACAATTTATCATCATACTTGATATTGGTCATAGTGAAACATGTTTTCATCACTTGAAATCCAAGTTTTATTTGCTAAATTACTAATTCCATTTAATTTATATCAGCAATATAAATCAGTATATTTTGCAAGTGGTAAATAGCCTTGAGTTTTCTTAAGGCCATGTGTTTACAATTAGTTTGGGATATGGCATTTCAGTTATTTTCTTAAATTTTGTGAAAAATAATTCCATGCTATTTTATTCAAGTTGCCTTGGTGTTTTATACCTCACTTTAAAACATTTTAGCGAGCATTAAACTTCAAAAAGTAAATATTATTTTAATTATGAATGTTAGAATTAAATTTGGAAAGAATCTTAAAGACTATATAGTCTTGTCTTCTCATTTTATATATGAGGAAGTTGAAGTCCAGTTAAATTTAAACGACTGACTTTGTCACACATTTAATTAATGGTAGAGTCAGTATTAGGGTACAAGTTTCCTGAAATTCAATCCAAAATACTTTCTACTGTATTATATTTCTTTGCAAATATTTGATCCATATTGCCATATGTATACACCTGAGTTTGGTACATACCTCTTCTATCAACAGATATTTTACTGTGAAAATATCTTCATCGTACATGATTACTAAGATTTGCAATTAATTTGTAGTGATTGGCAAAAGTTCTATTGAATATTTTACAAATTACCCATTAGCTGAATTTTCTTCAAAGTCTAACCCAGTTATAGATAGCTATTTCTTAAAAAGCAGTGTTCTTTTGTACGGCAGTAATAGTGAGTCTTATAGCTTTTTTTTTTCCCCTAACAACAATATACAAATATTGATTGCATCAAAATTCCCAAGTGTATGTGTAAAAACCAGTGGTTTCGATAAGAATTTCTTTAGCAATTGCAGAAAACATTTCATCATAATTTCAGATGGTAATTCTTTCAAAATTATTATGTTATCAGTGTTAGAAGAATACAGTTAATTTGAAATTCTCACACTTGGAAATACCATGAAAATTATAGTAAAAGGAAAAACTATAGATATGTCCTGCTTAAGTTTGGTCCCATTAACATCATTTCACAATAACATTATTGACACATCATATATAAATCCCAACATAAAGTCACAAAACTTCATTCTAACATATTATAAATTATGTAACTAAAACCAGGGTTATAGAGGGATCAAGAAAAGGAAAGGTTTAAAATGAAAGCTAGTATGTTACCTGGGGAAGAGGGAGAGTCTACAAAGCACAGTAGAAGGTGCAGGGAACTTTAGAGTAAGACATTGCTGGTGTTGGATTGAAGGGGATGATAATAAAGGAGAGGTCCAGAGTACTGGGTTTGAATAGTGGCAGCCAAGATTCAGGTTGACTGGGGGGAAGGAGAGAAAACTGGAGTGAGAGTATTTTAATAATCATTAAAAAATTATTTCCAATTGGTTGTCATAGGTTGTCATTGTCTTTAGAGGTTAAACCTAGTGATAACAGTCTATAGCATCAGGCAGCTGAATCTTGTTGGGGGGGAAGGGGAGGAGAGTGGAAAGGAGGAATAGAGAATGCCTTGGTAGCTGAGCAGATGTGGGTACCTGATGCTCTACAGAATTACTGCTCAAAGAGAACAGAAAGAATTACTGTATATAAGTCAACTAATCATTCTTTAAAAACAAAAATAGGGGAATTCCCCATGAAAAAACTTCTAATTCTTTTTGGTTATAGTTTATTTTTTAAAATTCTCTATAAAAAACTCATACTCCCTCAGAAGCTCCTGCTGCAATCTAATGTAACTGACAAAGTTTTTCCTGATAGATTTTTTTCCTATTCTTAATTTCATTCCATAGCTTCTAATTATATCCCTATAATTAGCCTGCTAATTACATCCCTTATAATTTTTCTGCCTCCTTGATGTTTACCCTTCATTTATTTGTAGACTACCTCCTCATTCTACTTTTAAAAACCTATAGCTGTACCCTCATTGCAGCACATAAAGTGATAATAATAGAATTTCTCATACAGAGCTATAAAATAGGGATCCACATAATTAAGCCAGTTTTACTAAGGTAGTTGTTTCTTCGTTAACATTATATCTATTTTTCTTTCCCTTTTGACTTTCAAATGCTTTTCCTGTTAAGATGAAAAAATTGTATTAAAATAAAAATTGCATGGCAGACAAAGTGGAGCAGCATTCTTTCTCTGAAGATATTGATAGCTTCCTGCCTATTATTAGTGACATTTCATCATTGGTTGAACTGGTCACTATATCCACAATGGAAGATTTTACCTATAATATCACATTTACTATATTACAACACATGACTGACCCAGTGGCAACTTGATGGAGGGAGGAAAAAATTGAAGTCAGAAGGTCAAAATACAAAGTGTAATTCTAATACTACTTGATGAATCATGGAGAAATCATTGAATTTCTTTTAGCCTCAGTTTATTCATCTTCCAACATAAAATATGAAATGTTCAAAATCTTTTCTCTGATTTCACAGTAGAAACAGAACCAGATTTTTTGTTGTTATTGCTGAGTTATTTCATTTTTCTCCAGAAGTTTCTTCTCTATGGTTCAAGTGCCCTAAATCCTCATGTTTTCAGCAGAGGTTGATGATAACAATAAGGGAAAATTTATTATTTCAAGAAACCATATAAAACAGATTTTTTTGGAACTTTGGGTAAACAAAATACTCCAGCAAGCTATGAATCAAGATCTAGACTAATACACCTTCAATACTATTTAGATTTCACTGTGTTTCTTCCTCTTTAAATCCTAAATATAATGTTAATTAATTTCCTGCTACAACTTGTCAATTATTCCCAGGAGTACATGCTTAGAAAAGGAAAACACTGCAGTTCTGAATATCTTTGGGTGTGGGTAACAGAAGAGTTTCCCACAGGAACTATATTGTCAAGCATTGTTCATATCTAAGAGAAAGTTTTTTTTAGAGTATGGTTCCTCCATGTTTACAAATGCTCACAGTGACTCTGACCCAGTGCACACAATTGGCAAAAGGTAGTGTCCTAAATTCTTACTGGTAAATCTTCTTTTGCACATATGGAAAACTCTAAAAGAAAAAAAGAGGGAAGTAAAGGTAGTATTTCCTTGAAGAATTATACTTGATTCTGTGGCTTTTAATAATGTGTCCCTTTAGTCCTGTTGCAATGCCATGGCTCTTCCTTCATTTTGTGACCCCTTGAGGTTTTTTCCCCCTTCCCTTTCCAAGTTTGGCAGAATTTTTTGCTTTATGTTATGTATTGTTATGTATTATGTGTCTACTTCATAGAAGACAATGAAAAATTAAAACAGATGACAAGGCCACAAGAGCAAATCTGATAACTCATGTGTTTTGGGGAGTCTTCAGGAGCTCTGACCACTGATTGGCCTTAATTATACATTAAGATTTGGAGCTTAAATTTTGAATAACTGCTTCAAAATTATTGTTTGATGTAATAGTCAAGCTTTATTAGATTATGGCATTGGGATATGAACTTTTTCCATTGTGTGAAACTTGAATGCATTTTTGAAGTTGTCCTCCTGTATGGGACATAATTAATCACTGTAATAGAATATTTTTAAACAGTTTAAAAGCAAATTTTGGTTCATTGTAGTCAGTTGTATTGAAAGTTTAAAAAGTAAGGCAGAGTAAATGAATAAAAGCAAATCTGTGGCTTTTTTTAATTAAAAAAATTTTTTTTAATTTTTTTCAATTAAATTTTTTTATAATTAGAGTCAAGTAATTACAACAGAGTAATGAATTTAATTGATTTTTTTGGTAAGTGGGAAGAAATGTGATCTAGTAATTGTAACATACCAGTGATCATGACTTAGAAATGTTGTTTCCTATCATATTACACTAGCACAGACTTAATTACCATGGATATTTTCTTTTTTGTCTCTGTTTATTCCCAAATAGATATATTAGTTGTTCACTACTTCCTCAAATCATTTGATGATTAAAAAAAAACAAATAAAACAAGCCTCCTTTTGAGAAACTTTCTAAAACAGAATAACAATAAATGTGTTTTTTTAAAGCAAATTTTTAAAATTTCTTATCAAAATGGAAAAAACACTGCCCTGATTATGAGGAAATTTGGGTTCTACTTCTGTCTTTGCCATTAATTGTATCATTGTATCAGCCTTAGCATTTAACTTTACCTCTCTATGCCTTGGTTTCTTCATCTATCAAAATCAAAGAATGTCAGAGTTGGAAAGGACCACAGAGGCCATCTTTCCCTATCATTCTTCTTCTTTAAGAAATCTCTATTACTGCACACCAGGTAATTATCTGGCCTTTGATTGAAGGATTCCAGGAAGAGAAAACCTATTACTCCTGAAGCAGCCTATTTCATTTTAGAATAGCTCAACCCAATAAGTTGTTCTTTATGTTAAACCTTAATTTGCTTTTTTATAATTTCTTCCTATTATTTCTGTTTCTGCCTTCTGGGATTAAACAAAATAAATCTGATCTCTCTTCTACATAATAGCCTTCCAAGTACTTGAGGAGGAGGAGGAGCTCTAAATCTTCTCTTCTCTAGGCTAAACATCTCCACTTCCTTCAACTAATCCTTTTATGGCATAGTCTTGTAGCCCTTCCCCATTTTGGTTGACAGAACATATTTTAAAATTCCTTGTAAATTGTGATCTCTTGGTTTCCCAGTTTATTTCAGTTTGATACATACAGCAAACACTTCCATCCATGCTCATCCCCATCTTTTATTCTTACCAAATATTTAGGAAATATCAGTAACATCACTAATTAATGTGGAATACAACTATTTGATTATTTAATGAAAATCTCAGACATTTTCCCAAGGTTTGTGGTAGCTATTCTATGGAATTTCAAATTATTTTTGTTTTTTTCTCTACATGAAATTACTGTCATGATAGTAATTTATTTAAATATGTTTTTAAATGATATTTGAAAATCTTTAATCATTGTGTCAGATCTTTTCTTAGTGAACTTTAAATATTGTCTTTAACATGCTAACACCACAATTGTATGGCATGTTTGAAGACGTGATACTCTGGATAACTGAAAGTTAGCTAGCCCTTTAAAACAAGAGTTAGCAAATTACAGCCTGAGAGTGAAATTCAACCCACTGCCTAATTTTTACAGCCTGTATACAGTCCTTAGCCTAGAAGCTGCATAAAAACGGGTACCAGGCTGGATTTGACCTTTGAACCATGGTTTGTTAACCCTAACTTTCAAAGAACAGTTGTGTTTCATTGCTTTTTGATGGAAATCTTTCTAGTATGTATACAAAAACACACATATGCACTGCACACATATTTTCCTGCCTGTATAAACATCAAACATAATTTTGTCTTTCTTTAACATTCAAGATAATTATTATAATCAGTTGATGAACTTTGCTTTAGATCATAAGATTATAGGACTGTAGCTGTAAAAGTCTTCAGGTACTATGTAAACCAATCTGGGACACATAAGACTTATTCTGTATTGATCTAGAATGTACCATATGTACCTTAAAATTGTATTTCTTTAATATATTTTGTATATGACTGCAGAGTTTTTTGGTTCCTCACAAGTCTTCTAGTGTGATTCAGGTCAATCAGTCATGTATTGACTGAGTCAGTATATGTATTTTAAATGCTACTATGTACCCAACTATTGTGTTAGATAAAAGTACAAAGTATGAAACAATCCCTACTCAAAAGTTTATATTCTAATGAGGAAGATGAGTATATATAAAATCATATACAGAATATATGTAATAAATACAAATATATACACAGTAGTTAAATGCAAGGAAATTTATAAGAAGACATTAGTAGTTGGGATGATTGGAATAGCTGAAAGCAGAAGACAGTGTTTGAATAAGTCATAAAGGAAGAGGCCCAGAAATGGGAGATAAAGAAGGCTTGTGTGGCTGCAAAATATAGGAAGGGGAATTAACATGCAATGAGACAAGAAAGATAAGTTGGGTCCAGATTGCAAGAGACTTAAAATCCAAACTAGGAGTTCATGTTTTTATCCCAAAGGCTGTAGGAAGCCACTTGAATTGACTGAACAAGAGAATCGCATAGTCTTTGGCAACAGCTTTGGCAACAGGGTATAAAACAGACTGGCAAGGTGAAGACACCTGCAGAAATCTAGGCAAGAGATGATGATGAGAGCCTGAACTAAAGTGGTAGTTGTATGAGTAGAAAGAAAAAGTTGGGTACAAGAGCTGTTGTGAAAGTAGAAATGACAAAATTTGGCAACTAATTGGATATGTATGGTGAAAAGGTAAGTGAGGAGTTGAGGATGATCTCCCTCAATTGGAAGACTGGAAGGATGGTCATCAAGATGTTGGGAAGTTGAAAGATGGAAGAGAGATTTTAGGGAAAAGGCTAATGAGTACAGTTTTTAACATGTTGAATTTAATATATCTCTAGGACATCCAGTTCAAAATGATATGCCCAAAGCATGAATTATATTTACTTTCTTTCTTGTCATGTGTCTTTTTCATCCAAAGGGAGTTCAGGATGAGCAGGTATATGAGATGCTGGGTCCCATAAATTGGTTGTCTTTTTACAAAATTAATTATTGAATAAAAAGCTAAAGTATCCCATCCCATGATGTTTATATACCTTAAATAAATCTGTGTGGTTTTTCAGTAACCTTTGGCTTTATATCAGAAACATGTCCCTATTTCAAAATTAGTAGCCACTTCAACTCTTACTAAGCTCTAACCTAATCTAAACCATATAATTTCATAGGGAAATTCTACTATAATGTACTCTTGGTATACTACTGCTAAGCAATATTCAACATAGTTCCTTTTTTTAAAACTGGGAATAAATTAAACTTTGCCGAGGCTACCAGACATATTTTTCCCTAAAATTTCTGTTGTAATCCAGTTTTTTTTTTTTTTTTTTTTTTTTGTCCTTGATTGGGGAGGGATTGGGATCTAAGGAGGAGGTAGTAGTGAAGGTGGAAGAGGAAGAAGAGAAATGATAGAGAAGGAGATGGTAGAGGAGGAGGAAGAGGAGGAGATGGCAGAGGTGATGAAGGAGGTGGAGGAGAAGGAAGAGGAAATAGTGGTGGAGGTGGAGAAGGAGGAAGTATAAGTGGTGGAGGAGGAGGACAGGAGAAGGAGAGATGCGGATTAGATAAAATTAGTGGGATTAATGCCATCACCTTATGGTGCTTGACTTTTTTTATGAATGACTTGAATAAAAGCAAAAACAGCATATTCATCCAAATGTGGGAGGATTCATTCACACAGTAAATGGCCTAGGTAAGATAGGTTATTGGGCAGATTCTGAAATGAAACTCAGTAGGAATAAATATAAAATCTTATATTTAGGTGCCCAAAATCAATTTAATAATTTCTAAAAAGGGAGGCATCATTAGGCAGCAGTTTGCCTGAGTAAGATGTGGATGTTCTAGTGTATTGCAAGTCCAAAATGAAATCAATAGTGTGATGTGGCTGACACAAAAACTAAGACAATCTTAGGATGCTTTGAGAGGTATAACTTCAACAGAGAAGTAATAACTCTCTTGGACTCTGTCCTTAGAAAAAATTATCTGGAGTATTGTATTCAAGTTCAGGCACTGAATTTTAGAAGGATATTATTGATAAACTGGAAAATATACAGAGGAGGACATCCAGATGATCATCTTTGAATCCAAGATCCATGATCATCAGGTGAAAGAAATGGGAAGTATTTAGCCTAGAAAAAGTGAAGACTGGGTAGAGACACAATAGATAAATGTCTTCAAATATTTGTAGACTGACAGATGGAGGTGAGATTAGATGTTACTTCTTGGAGTTGAAGGGACAGACTATAAGCAATGGATAGATGTTACCAAGGTATAAATTTCGGTTTGATATTTGGAAATTTTTCCTAATAAGTAGAACTAACCAAAAGTGAATTAGACTACTTTGGGAGGTGATGGATTCCCCCTCCTTGGCAGTTTTCAAGATAACTACTTGTTAAGTATGTTCTGTATGGAATAGACTTGATGACTGATATTCCTCCAAAAACTCGAATTCTGTGATCATTATTTTGTTTTTCTACATCAGTGGATCCTAAGATTCACAAAGTAGTAACTACTTATCCTAAAATATAGCATCTTTGAGTAGTAAAAGTAAAATTATATGTGACCACAAGTTCAATAAACATTTTACACTATACAGGAAGGATTTGTAAAGTATTTCCTTCATGTGCTACTAATTTACAGGAAAGAGATGCTTTTAAAAAAATGTGTGCATGCCTAATTGAAAAAGTACATAGTAATCAACTTTTATTCCTGGCTTTCATACAACAGGCTGACTAACGTGGTAGCCAAATTTAGGTTGCCTGAGGACAGACTACTTACTGACTAATACTAGGTCTGTGTGTGGCCATGACCAAATGCATTTTCTGACCACAAGACCATGTCTGGATTCTCCTTTGTAATTACCGCATAGCCTACTGTAATTGTAAGACATATATTTACTTCCTGCCTTTGCTGTGTAGTTGTGTCCAAGAATCTGAACTGAATTGGAAATGTAGATCTCAATGTGATCTTCCTAAAATTTGGAATTATCCAGTGAATGGGTTGCATATTTGGATATAATTGTGTATGTATGTATACATATGTATTATGCTTTAAATACATACTTTGCCCCAGCTTTCTACATTCAGGTTAGGCAATTAACAGTTTTTATTATTTAGATCAGGGATCCTAAACCTTTTTTGTGTCATGAACCCCTTTGGCAATCTAGTGGAATGTTTGTAACCCTTCTAAGAATAATGTTTTCAATGCATGAAATAAATTACATGAAATTACAAGGGAAACCAATTATGTAGAAATAGAGTTTTCAAAATATTTTTAAAAGCTTAATGAACCCAAGATTAAGACCTCTTGGTTAAATTGAAACCATTTATTAAGCAATAGTGAATCAAAAAACATACCCAGCCAAGGAAGAGGTAACAACTCATTTTATAATCTTGAGCAAATGCATCTATTTCTCTCTCTGAATCTATTTCCTCATCTATAAAAGAAAGATCTTGGTGGTTTGACTGAATTCTAAAATCCTCTCTAGCTCCCCAAGACTGGGCCATTTTAGTTGTGGCTTTGTGTTCCCCCCACCTGTCTTTTGATGTATTTCCAATGTTTTCATGTTCTTTTCATGTTTTGAGGTCACCTGAGTTATTGTACAAAAACAACAGAGGCAGATTTTTATTTGTTTATAAAACATTTTAGAATCTTTGAGTTTATGCCTTGTCTTTTACATTTTTTCTCTTCCCTTTCTATAATTTTTTTCCCTGATGTTTTAGGAATTACCATTCTGGTTTGTATTTTTTCCAAGTGGACAAACATGTTGGTAGAATTCTTTTTATATCACTTTAAATAAACATAGTTTTGAACTGAAGAAAATGTTTGTCTCTAAGAGACTTTTAGCTTTGCAAAGTCCTCTGTGTTTTAGGCTCAGTCCTTGAGCTATTAGTCACCACTGACACTCTTCCTCATTCTCAGTTTTGCTCACCTTCTCCTTTCATGATCACTGATGTCAGTCATCACCTACAGTTTTCAAGTTCCCTACTCATTCTTCCCTGTTCCTGGGTATCACATTTGAGTTGTCCTTACTTGCTTCCTCAACATCTGAAATTCAGAAAGAAGCCTAAGGCTGATTTTATTGGCCTTGGCATATGTTTTCCATTTATGATTATACTTCCCAATATGGTAGAATAGGAAGAATATCAAGCTCTGGAATCAGAGGACCCTGTTTCAGATTTTACTTCTGATTCTTAACTATGTAAACTTGGACAAGTTCAAGGTACATAACCTCTGTAGGACTCAATTTCCTCATCTATAAAATGAAGTGATGGAATTAAATGGCCTCTGAAGTTTTTACAGTTCATCTCGGATCCTTGCCAAAGGCTCTTCTCAGCCTGTCTCACCCACCATAGTACCTTCCCTTTGAGATTACTTTCCATTTATACTGTATCCATCTCTTATATATGTATAATGTTTTGCATATTCTCACTCTACATTAGAATGTGAGCTCCTTGAGGGCAGGGACTATATTTCTACCTTCTTTGTATCTCCAGTGCTTAGTATAGTGCCTGGCACATAATAACTAAATGCTAGTTGACTGACCAGCTAGATCTATGATCCTATGATTTTCCTTCATTTAAGTTAACATGATAGAAAATCAAAAGTTTGACATCACATTGAAACACTCTCTACAATCAACCCTGAAAGTATATCTCTTCATCTTTTTTGGTCTGGTGCTGCTTCTGGTGCCAGATATTAAATAGAAAAAAAGCGATGCTGCCTCTATCTGTCATTCAAAAAGGAGAGGTCAAGTGATAAAGTGGACAGCTCACTGACCTTGGTTATACAATGGCTGGTATCAGTTCTCAGCTCTATTACATGCCAGCTCCAGAGACCTTGTTTCTTTCACCTCAGTGAACTTCAATTTCCTCAGATATAAAATGAATACAATAGTTCTTATTCTACTTATCTCACAAAGTTGTAGTGAAGATTAAATGAGTTAATGTTCATATATACTTTACATCATAAATGACTATATAAATGAAGTGGTATTTTTCTTTTTGTTCAGAATTTATAACCATGATCCATATTCTACAGAGATATTTTAAGTATGAAATATTAAAATATTCCTGTAGAACAATATGGATCATGATTATATACTATATAACTAGCTTAAATTACACTTGTTTAAATGTTTAGAATTTGTGACTTTTTGACCAATAAAAACATTTTTCTTGTTTGTATTTTTTTTTTTTTTTGGTCACAGGTGGACTCCCTCTAGACCCAACAGATGATGACTCAGAAGAACAAATAGATGAAGATATGATTGTGACTCAAAGTCAGACCAACTTCATTTGTCCCATTACTCAGGTACTTTGCCTTAAAAATATTTTTTTGATAGACAAAGTGCTTACTGACTTGCCCACCCAATCAAAAAAGTGATTTGGTTTCATATTTAGAGTAGAAAGTGGAGGAAATTGAATAATAAGATAGGAGCTCAAATAGGAGGGTAGGAATAGTCAGCAAAATGAAGTGCTTACTAGTTTTCTCACTGCCAGTCAGTCAAAAAGTCTAGAAACAGTTCTGCATTGTCCACTGTTAGTCGGTTGCTTTAATAATTGTTATCTTACCTTGCACGAATGGAAAATTAAACATAAAAAAGACTAGTGTTTGAAATCCCAACTCCTGACAATAGTAATTTAGTGAGCTGGCTGGAAGGTGGTAGTCATCATTCCTGTAAGTCTAATCTTCTTGATTACAGTTGGAAATGAAGAAACCAGTGAAAAATAAAGTATGTGGGCACACCTATGAAGAGGAAGCCATTAGAAGAATCATTGAGTCGAAACACAAAAGAAAGAAAAAGGCATGGTAAGTTCACAAGTAAGAAAAAAAGCTATAGCTCTTTCCTTTACCATAACAAACCCAAAGCATTTTGGTCAAGCAAATATTTTGAACTTGGCAGAGTCAGAGGAAGGAATACTTAAATGTCCATTCTCAATCATATTCAGCTCAATATTTGCATAAACATGAAACCTAATGCTGTGAAAATAATATGTGAAGGGAAATTTTATAAATTGGTCAGGAAGGGTGGGGGGAAAGAGCAAACTATTCAGAAAGCAGAGCATTATGTAGTGTAAAGAGCACTGGACAGAGTATCAGCAGACCCATATTCACTTCTGTAAATGTCTATACAGTAAAGAAAATAATTTTCTTTTTCTGAGCCTCAATTTTCTTATATCTGAAATGGGGAGGGGTTGAGCTGGATAATCTCTTGAGACTTTTTTGAAATTTAACCTCATTTTTATGATTTAGATCTAGAGCTATAAAGGATCTCAAAGATCATCTGTAGTCTAATTCCCTGATTTTACAAATAAGGAAACATACCTAAGGTGGTAAAGTGATTGCCCAAGGTCACAGAGTAAATGATAGAGGTAAAATTTAAATTGATATGTCAAATTTTAAATTGATATAAAATAAGAGGAAAATTGTGGAGATTAGCTGTCAAGAGTCTTTCTATTCCCTTTTGAAAATTTTCCTAGATTATGTATATCTCCAATTAAAAATAAAAAGGAATAATGATTCTTTACTTCCTTAGACAGTATGGTACAATGTAAAAAACCAATGTGAGGCAGAATAAAAGGATCTAGGTTTAAAACCCAACTCTGCCACTTATAATAGTATACATCCTTGGGCAAGCCATTCAGTGTACTTGGGACTCAGTTTCCTCATATGTAAAATGGAAATATTAATGTTTGTACTGATTACCTAACAGAGTTATAAGGAAAGTTCATTTTAGACTTTAAAATGTTGTTAAAGGAGTTGAATTTTTTCATCATTACTAATTTAGTCCCAGGAAAGAATAGGCATGATCAAATTGAATTCAGTACGATTCTGATATTTATCCCTTGAATGCATTCTTCTATTAGGGCCTATACAGAAGAGGAGAATCTGCCTGTACTCAGTTTCTTAATGAATTTAGGAATAGGAAGGAGAGACTCTAAAACAGTATGTTCTGCTGCTTATTCAGTATTTATTTTAAACAATCAGTAAAGATTTTTTTTACGTGCCTCCTGTATTTTAGTCATTGCCAATATAAAGACAAAAGAGAAACAATTTCTGCCTTCAAAGAGCCTACATTTTAATGGGAGATATAGCAGCTAGACTTGCCTATCTCTGTGTTTCTTGAGTGGCCATCTTCCATACTGGGAAAGCTTTTCCTCCTCACTTTGGCCTCTTGGCAAAGATAGGATTTGAAAGTGTTATGTCAAATGGAAATAATGTCAGGAGGGAAATGATGTGTAGGGAGTCTAGAAAAGTAGGAAGCAAATAGCTTATGAAAAGCTTGATATGGCAAGACAAAGGATGACTCTAGGATAATAAGAAACCACTGGAGTTTTAATGGAAGGAAGGACTTAAATATTAAATATGATTGATAGTTGAAGTGGATATCAATATATATAATGTTGTGGTTTTTAACTTACCTGAATAATCTATTTCTACAATGAACCTGCCTATCCACTACTTTCAAAGGTTATTTATAAATGTGTTGTTAAATGCTTTTGTTTTTACTTTGATGCAAATTAGGAGGACCCTAGATGAAACTATTACCAAGACATTGTAAGATCTACCCATTTTAAACTCAAAAATTAAAGAACTCTGGGACAGATAATTCATTGACAGGATCATTAGAATCATGGTTTGGTAAATGGAAGGGAATGGCAGTCTATATCATGACCTCCTTAATAGTAGTTGCTGGGGTATTGATAGCTTGTGCAAGGGGGTTGGTACAGAGATGAATTAAAACAGCATAATCTCTTCCTAGTAGATGAAAAACTCAGGCTATCCTTAATTATGACAAGGAAAGTGAAATAATGCTATCAAAACTAGAAATGTCTTATGGCATGATAAAATAAAATGCAGGTCCAACGAAGAGTAAATGAAAAGTAGGGGGTGGAAACATGTTATTGAAGAAAGGGAAATGAACCTTGGGGAGGGCCAATGTGAAATCCCCTTAATAAAATATGAGGAGAATAAAAAGGTATGAAAACAACAACAGATATTAGACGAGAAGTAGAGAATTGTGAGCAACCTATAGAGTTTCCATACAGAGACAAGGACTTAGAGAAAGGTCACATTAGCTAACCGTAGTAGTTGTACAAAACAAAATTTTGAGCCACTGAACTGATAAATCAAGAAGTAGGTGAAAGGTAACTTTAAGCACTGAGTCTGCATGCTTAATGAGTTAATTAATATTAACTTCATCCCAAAAGAGTTTTCTACTATTTTTGAACATGAGTTATGAGGGAGAGAGAAAGTGTCAAGGAGGAACTTGCAATGGGAAGACAAAAAAGTCTATTAATTTCATCATCCCCAACAAGTTGGGGGAGGGAACAAGAGAGGGACTTTGCACTTCAGGATAGGAAAAAAAAAGGCTAATTCCCACATCTGTAAGTGCAGATCCACCTAGGGACTGCCCCCTGTATGGATTACTCATTTCTTGCAAAAATCACAAATAAACCAACTTAATTCATATAAAAAAAGAAAAGAAAAGAAATTGGGGGGAATGTTGTTAATAAATCCATGTCTCTCTGATTCCCTAAAAAAAGGCACTTTTGGAGATATTAATGTCAATTACATTCCTCAAAACTTTTCTCTATCATTATCTCTTCTCCCCTCTTTCTCGCTGATCATAAAAGATGTGGTATCCCTTGCTCCTTAAAAAAGCTAATTCTCCCTGTACCTTTTATTTCATTTCCCTACTTTATATCAGGAAACACCTCTCTTTATATATCTTTTTAAATTATTTTAAGTTAAATTTTAATGTTTTTCAACTTAGAAGTATTTTTTTGTCCCTTTTATGCACTGGATAGACAGAACCCTCCTAACAAATTCTAAAGTGCAAATGATTATGTTTGTGTTCTAGAAATCAGCACAGTGTGTGGGGTTCAAGAAAAGGTGCCAGCTGGCAACTCTGTTACTTATGAACCAGTTTGAGGTCATCAATCCCTACTCAGTAAGGATCTGTGTACCCACAAGGTACTTCAGGTATAACAGTTGTGGTCCCCTAGGCTGAGTACTGAGAGACAAACAACTTCAGAAACAATTGTCAGGTTTGTGGAATGGGCCTGAGTAGCAGAATAGGGTCTCAATTCCAACTTCAGGCCCAATTTGAGGAATAACTAGGACAGAAATACTGGGCCAAACAAAAGCCCTCAGTTCTGTCAGAACCTGCAGTGTTCTCCATAGTAGTCAAGTCCAACAGCAATTTATTGAAACTCCAAACAGGGCAAACTCTAAAGCCTATTGGTCAAACCCAAACCTAGGTCAAGAATATGTAGAGCTCAGACCAAGGGGCAACTCCAAAGTCAGGAAATATCCTGGAAGAATTAACAAACAAAAAAAGAATGCTGCTATAAATGTTACAATGGTGATCGTTGTCCTTTGTTCTCAAAGATTACCAAAATGACATTACAGTTTTGGAATCAAGGTACAATGTGTCTGACTGACCAATATGAGCTCTACTACGGGTTGGACACAAATAATTTATATAAATATTTGGAGTGGAGATCTCTCTAAACTTGTGCATCTCTCATTTCTTTTGAGCTATTGCAATTCTGCTTTGCACATAGCGTACAGTGCCTTTTTTGATGCGGGCACAATCATTCTGAAAAATTCTTTGCTATTATCTCCCATGACATGCAATCAATTCCAGAGTTCTTCAGAGTGTCCTTATATTGCTTCTTCTGACCTCCATGTGAGTGTTTACCTTATGTGAGTTTTCCATAAAATAGTTCTTTTAGGCAAATATACATTTGGCATTTGAACAACAGGACCAGCCCATCAAAGTTGTGCTCTCTGAAGTAGAGTTTAAATATTTGGCATTGTAAGCTGCAGGAAGGACCACAGTATCTGATACTTTATCTCGTCAGATGATCTTCATAATCTTTTAAACAATTCAAATGCTGCAGTAAGCAGGCCAGTCTTGGGTGAAACACACACCTTTTCTAGCCCCTTTCTCATACCAAGAGGTGAGCAGGCCATCCTTTAAAAAGGACGCTTAGATACCAGCGGGGAGAAGGGGATGCTGCTGAATCCTGCTGCTTCTTTAGTTCAGTGAGAAGGTGGCCCTGTGGCCTGGACCACTGTGTGCAGAGTGGTTACTACAGCTCCCAGTGTATCTCTACCTGCTGCTTCATCATTTATCTATCACTACAAGACCTTGAAGTAGGGAAAAATGGTAAAACGGTATGGGTGATATCTTTTAATTCATTTGTAAATTGAAATTAAGTGAGGCAGAGCTAGCAAAGTTGTCAGCTTCACTGTTTTTTCCAGAGTCCTTGGAGTCCTGTGGAAAGACAAAATCAGAATAACTGGGGATGGCTTGGGATGCAGTATATCTCTGACCAAGCTCCTGCTTCAGCTGCCATCATAGTTATTGGAACAAATTGTTCTAATCCTCCCATTCAGCCAGAAGAAAGTCCCTACATGTTTGGGAGAGAGATCCCTCTCAATTCATTGAAGGGTTTAAAACCTCTCTGTTCCACTCAAACTGGGTTAGCCCATCTACAATAATGATTTACCAGATTGTGGCCACTGTGTAATGCCACAGTTTCTTGGAGCCAGAGGGGAGAGTTGGGTGAATCAAATGGGCCATTAGTGGGGGAAAATGGAGGAACACACCCTATACCCCATGTAATAGTGACAAGGAGGTTCAAGATCCAAATTCAAAAGAAGATAATGTAGAAGGAATTTACATTCTAACATGATAATATTACACACAAAAGAAAGCTGAAAATTTAAAAATTAATTAATTTAATTAATTAGGGACATGATAGAGAAGTCCAGGGAGAGTGCAGCCTGGTTTTGCTTGACTATACACAGGAGAGGAGTAGTAGAAAAGAGTAAAGATAGATTTTTGCTGATTGAAAAAAAAAACTTTTTGTTTTTTTTTTAAATCTGTTTCACTTTGCTAATCTTGCTATCTGAAAGGGGAGCAGCATTCTTCATTATTAGCCCCCTCAAATCATGATTGATTTAAGTGTTATCCAACTCCTGTCTTTGATGTCACTTCTTCTATATCACTCTCCATTTCCTCAAACCTTTACAATCTGACTTCTGCTTATATCACTCTGCTGAAATCTCTCTCAAATACCTGCTGATCAGATATTTGATCTAATTATCAAAAACAGAGGTGTTTTTTTCAATCTTTATAGTTCTCCCTTTAATTTTAGTTGTTAATGCTATTAACCGCAGTCTTCTGCAAGATTATTTTTCCTCCTTTGAAGAAATCACTCTTTCCTAATTTTCCTTCTGTTTCCAACCCTTAACTAATTTTTTTTCAATTTACATAAATCTATTTTCTTTCCCTTTCATCTCCTCCCAAATCCCAGTGGGGAGGAGAGGGTGAGCAGAAAGTAAAATAAAAGTCTTTTAACAAGCATGCAGAATCAAAATGAATTCCTACATTGTCTATGTTTCACACACCCTCCAAAAAAAATTTATATCTCCTTCCCTGAGTGTCTTTATCAGCCATTCCCTAACTGATAGGCAGCCTTCTTAGGTTCCACTTCCTGGCATTAAAAAAGAGCTGTTATAATTATTTTTGCAAATATGAGTCATTCTGATCATTCTTTGATCTCTCTATAAGCCTAGTAGTAGTATCACCAGAAATATGCAATTTAGTAATTTGGGGGCATAGTCCCAACTTGCTTTCCAAAATGACTATATTCATTTACAGCTCCACTAACAGTGCATTAATAATTTGCCTGCTTTTCTGCAGCTTCTTCAGCAATGATAATTTTTTCCTTTTTGTCAGCTTTGTCAGTATAATAGATCTGAGGTAAAACCTCAGAGTTCCTTTCATTTGTATTTCTCTATTTATTAGTGGCATGAACCATTTTTTCATGTGACTATCCATAACTTAAGAGAGAGTTTCTTATTTGTCTGTCACAGGATTGAAAAGTGCAGTGTGTCAAGGAGCAAAGTGTAAGAAGACTGGAAAGGCAGAGGAAGGGTTTGGGTTATAAAGGACAACAAATTAGAAATCTTCAACCAAAAACAGAAATGGTGAAAATCAAAGAAGTAAAATTGAAAACAAAAACAATTTAACAACACTAGGAGCTTTTTTTTTTAACTAATAAGATGATAAAGCCCATCTGACTTAAAAATATAGACAAATCTAACTGCCAATATGAAAAAAAAATAGAGGAGGATTCACAACAAATGAAGTGGAAATAAAGTAAATTATTAGAAAATATTTTGTCCAATTTTATGCCAACAAAACTGATTATTTAAATAGATTAATACTTACAAAACGATGAAAAACTTATATTAATATGAGAAACAGATATTCCAAACAGATAAAGGAAGTGAATATGTCACAAAGGGACTAAACAAAATGTTTACTACTCATTAATAATTAAAGGGGTGTAAATTAAAACAAATTAGGCTTTACTTCCCACCCATCAGGTTATCAGAGATGGCTAAAAAGAAAAATAACCATTTTGGGGAGGGCTGGAGGAAAATCAGAATATTAGTGCACTGTTGGTGGAATTCTGAATTATTCTAGTGAATCTGGAAACTCATTTGAAATGACATCCCTCCCAAAGTTGCTAACTGTGCAATGCCACTATTAGGCCTGTGTCCCAAAAAGATCAAAGAAGGAGGAAAGAGACCCATATAAACAATCCTATTTGTAGCAGCTCTTTTTGTCATTACAAAGAACTCCAACTAAGGAGGTGTCTATCTTTTGGGGAATTGCTGAACAAATTATGGTGTGTGAATGCAATGATTTATGATAGAACAAATAATGAAAGGGACAAGATTTGAAATAAGATGACAACTGTGAATAGAGAGATGGAGCCAATGAACAAGGCATTACAGATAGAAACAGCCAGATTTGACAACTGATTGAATTTGGGGGGAAGTTGAGTTTGAGGTACAAGCAAAATACCCAAAGTGGATTTTATGGAACTCAAATGAGAGAAAAACTTATACAGAAGTACTCAAATAGCACAATAAAATTTAAACTTACTAATGTTATTTTACAAAAATGCTCATGCTTCCAAATGATATTGAGGCAGAAACAGCATTTTTTATGAAGTTGATAAACATTAAATTTTAATGAAAAGTCCAAAATCTCTGCACGATTTCTTCTTAAAGAAATCATTAATATGGTGTCACTTTTAACCTTATAATTATATGGTTAGATATACAGTCATGATGAGAAGTTGTGTTCTCCTTGTTTGAATTAACCAGCACCCCAATTTTTCCTAACATTCTAATTAAACATTGGTAAATTAAAGTGATAGGTTCATTGGGTTTTGGGGCACTGGGAGTCATATAGGTTCAATTTCTGAGATCTTTTTGATACTGTACAGTGGCTTTGGAGAAAAACAAAGTATTTGAGATGGAACCTCTAATTCTAATGGAATTTTCATTTTGATTCCACAAATATTAAGTACCTGGTATGTGCAGAGCCTTGTATATGTCACTCCTGCTATGCAAAGTTCATATTAAGTATGATTCCTGGCCAAAAATAAAAATACAAATAAAACTGTCCATACTATCAAGGAGATTAAATTCTTATTTTGGGATGGGAGGAAGGTAAGCAGGGAGAGAAAGAGATAAGTAGGAAACAATATGTATACAAATTGTTCCCAAATTTACTTTGGATATATTTTGTACTAAGTGAAATTTCTTAAGAGAATGGCATGGTCAGAACTGTGCTTTAGGAGTGCCATGTTAGATGATACTAGAAGCAAGGAGGCCAGTTAGTTTATTGTTACAGTTGTTCAGGCAAAAGATGAGTGCTAGAGCTAGCAGCTTGGTGGCTGCCTAAAGAAATGGCAAAAAATCCAAGTGATGGTGTAGATATAGGATGGTCACAACTTGGAAAGTGATTAGAAATGGGATTATGAGAGAAGGAGGAGTCAAGCACGATCTTGAGGGTATACTCTTGTATTATTAAAAGGAATTAACAGGAATTAGGTAGTGAAGATGGAGTAAGTTCAGTTCCATTTCAGGCATGATGACCTTGAGGTAGCTGTGGGACATTCAGGTGGAGATGTGCAACAGGCAACTGGAAATAGAGTTCTGGAGTTCAGACAAGAGAAGAGACGTTGATGTGTTAATTTACACAGAAACATTGAACTTCTGAAGCTGATGAGAGCACACAGGGAGAGTGTGATTAGAGAAGAGGGCTCAGGATAGGGTCTTAGTAGTAGGTCTGTGTCCAGGAGGGGGACAATAGATGATAATTCAGCATCAAGGAACAGTCAGACAGATAGGAAAAGAATCAGGAAGAAGCAGGGTCATGAAAACCTAGGGAGAAGAATGTGTCCAGAAAGAGAGAATGGTCAACAATATCATAAGCTTCAGAGGTGCCAAGAAGGAGGAAGACTGAGAAAAGTCCAATTAAAAGATTGTTGATGACCTTATTGAGACCAGTTTCAGTTGAGTAATAGTAACAAAAGTCAGATTATATTAAACTGAAAATGAGTGGGAAATGAGGAAATGGAAACAGAACATATAGATGACATTTCTATGAAAGGGAGGAGAGATATAGAAGGAATGTCATGGTCAAATAGAGAGGTTTTAAAAAAAAATATAGGAAATTGAAACATTTGTAGTAGCAGAACAAGAGCTAATGTCTTAAACAGAGATTGGATCTGACAGAGAAGGGGAATGGTTAGGAAGCAAATGATGAGAACAATCTTCCAAAAAAAAAAAAAAAAACAACCAGGAGAGTATAGAACTAAGGGCACAAATAGAGAGCTGCCCTTGACAAGGAAAAAGGGGAATGATAGTATTTAAGGGCACCATTGCAGAAAGGAGCAAGCTCATTATAGATGGCCTCGGTTTTAGGTAAATATTATTTGAAGCCTTCTTCTGAGAAGAAGAGAAGATGGGGGAAGAGTAGTACCCTGAAAAGAGCAGTGGATTTTGAGTCAGAGAACCTGAATTGTCACTTAACTTCTAAAACTCAGTTTCCTTATTTGTAAAATGAGAAATATTCATTACCTCCTTCCAAGAAAGGTTTTGAAAATTTTTTCTTCTCCCAACCTCCACCATACTTTTTTTTTTATAAAGGGAACATACTCTTTCAGAACAAGTTGTCCCTTTTATTCACATATTTGATTAATCACAAGAGAGAAAATGATATTTTTAGTTATTTCATTAATCATGAATTGATCATTATTTGAGAGTAAAAATAATAGGGTAACTCACTATGCCTGTCATGAGGCATCTGATCTCAGTAGGTAACCCTACATTTACATCTCTTTCCTTTTGTTGCTTTATGGATAATACATTTAAACCCTAAAGACTTCAGGAGCTTCTAGCTACACAGCTAGATCCTGATGCCTAGGTTGTCTCTCACCTAGGTATTACTTAAGGCTCACAAACCCTCTAAAAAGCTCTTTGCCAAAAGGAATGTTCTGTCCTCTTTAGTGACAAAGGTCAAAAACCAAGCTCTCCTCCAAAACCAGTAATCTCTGAGTCCTAAACTATGACGACATGCAGGCTTAAGATAGAGAACTGGCACACCTGAATGGTTCACCAGGGTGTTATAGGGATTAATCGACTAATGCCTATAAAATGTTCTCTGTGCTGCTACTCTGAAGGTGGGAGTGCCCTCGTCTATGATATGATGGTGTCGTTAAGTTTTTTTGTGTGTGATTTTGTTTATCAAAAAACATCTTCTGAAAGTTATTTCTTCCATGCTTTATTGGATTTTGTTTTTCAGTTTCCTGAGAAGATAACTTAGTTGAATTTGTGTAACTAAAGTAACATCAAAATCTTTTTTTCCTCAACTTCTAAGAGTTTCATCTTATGTATTATGACTTTTTCCCCCTAATAAATATGCTTCTTTACTTAGCCAAACTGAAACTAATTTTCTATGTGGTTGAATCCATAAGTTGTTCTCAGAAGGTCTGTTGTTTCACTAATTGAAACCATATTATGTCACCAGGAGGTCTTCACCACCTCACAATCCACTTCCCTATCCAAAATATTACTCATTGTCTGGATCATTGAGGTTTATACACCATGGTATATGTAGGAAAAAGAATAAGCTCATTTTTAACTATCACATTTCTATTTAGAGAGAACTTTTCTCACAACAATCCTGTAAAATAGTAAAAGTATTATTATTATCCTCATTTTGCATATGATGAATCTAAGGTCAAGCATGTACTAAATTACGGAACTGGGATTAGAAAAGAGGCATTTCTGACCTAACGTCCCTAGGTTTTTTTTGCCATTACTCACACTGTGAGGCAGATAGATACTTGTCTCTTTCAATCCCCAGTAGCTAGATTTAGGTTAATTTATGAAATGTATCCCTTCTAGTATGCATTATGACAGTGATTTCCTTAAATTCCTTAGAGTCCTAATCTAAGGGATTCATTCCTACACTTTAGTATTTCACTTTACCAAAGTGTTAACCAGTGGGAACTTTGAATTTGTTGTACTGATAAAGCTATTCTGTTATTCTGCCTTTCTAAATTTCCCAAACTTCTCTGGCTGGACATCTTTCATGTACCTTAGAGTTCCTGTTAAAGTATTTGTGTATTTGTTTTATCCTCCTTTGAGAGCAGAGATGGAATCTTGTTTTATCTTTCTATCTCATTTAGCATAAGGTATTTCATGCAATTGCTCTTTAATAAAGGCTTCTTGAATTGAATACCTAAAAGAGACCTTTTAGCTTTTGGGTTTTCTCTCCATAAAACTTTTAGAAATGAAAACCAGATTATTAAAGATGACCAAAAAATATATCGATCTAGGGATAAAAGCTATCACTAAATACTCTGTAAGGAGAACTATGCTGTACTATAAGAGAAATTCTGCCCTTGTAGAGTTTACAGACTAGTAGAGATAACTTTTAGTATGCATTATTATATAATAAGCATAATAGACTGTTATAAAACACAATGCCATAAGAAAACAGTTGATATTAATCATAAGAATGAAAAGAACAGCCCTCTGCTTTTAGAATTACTATTGAAACAGTATCAGGTAGAAGGGTGTCTTTCCTTTTAAGACTTAAAACTTCTTTTGGCAATATGTTCCCATTTAAAATTTTAAATATTGATTAAGTTTACAATAGAAATACTGTCTGTAGGTCTATTTGCCTCATTACATATGTGACATTGCTATTATGATAAGTTAATATAGAGTATAGAACTTCTGGATTAATTGGATTTGTCGTTGTTTTTCCTCTGACAGCTGCCCCAAAGTTGGTTGTGGTCATGCAGATGTAAAGTTGGCAGATCTTGTACAAGATGTAGTACTCAGAAGAGCCATCGAAAACCACAGAAGAATGGCCGACAGTCAGAACAAATAAAAACAGTGCAGATGTCTACAGCTCCTGTGTTCTCATTTAGGAAACAAGGTCGATCAGTGTCTACTGAGATCATTTGCTTATTGTAAGCTGATTAGTACAGGTTGTTTATTTCATTTGCAGATAAAATTAAAGATTTCAAATATAATCAAAAGCATTTTAACTGCCAAGTAACAACTTTCTTTAAATTTTTCCTCTTTAAAACTTTGTTAAATAAACTTTTTTTCTATAGTTTTATTTGTTGAATTTTTCAAAAGATGTAGACATTCACATAAATTTTTTTTGTATTTCAAAGTATTTTGTATTTAGACTGCTTTGTGACCTCTAATCTCTCATCCCCTCAATTTGTTCCATCACCCCATGCTGACTATTCTCTCTTCCCCTTCACATCTTGACCCCTTGGTGACCCATTTCTTTTCTACACTATCTGTTTCTCCCAAGTCACTTTCCCCCTTATGCTACTAAAGATCTTACTCTCTCCCACTATCCTCTCTGTCTTTACTCCTACTCCACTTGCTGCTGAAGAGAGCTAGAGAAAATTATGAAAACATGCCAGCTAGGTCCTTTACAATTTTATGTTATATATTCTTAAATGGATTCTCACTACTGCTAGGCAATCCTTTTATACCTCCCACATTTACTCTTTATTCCATTTGCCACAGCAACTTTTCCAAACCTCCGCTGTGTCTCTACCCTTGACCCTCTCAGCTCAGAGCTTTGCCTAGTATTTCACTGAAAAAACTGAGGATATTTACCAGGCTCCTTCTTATCTTCTCCTTATCATTTCATGACACTCAAATGACTTCTGCCACTATTTCTTGCTTCATCTATTTCCCACTTGAAAAGATGGCTTTTCTTGCCAAAGCTAATCCTTTTTCATGCCCAAGCATTCCTATTCCATCTCATCTTTTACAGCAGATTTCTTCTCTGTCTCTAATGTTCAATTACTCCCTCTCTACCAGCTGCTTCCCTAAAATCTACAAAACTCTAATAGCCTTTCTCAGTTCTTATCCTCAGCACCCACTTCTCTCCTTATTTAATATATACCTTGGATATATTGGATGGGATCATCAGCTTCAAGAGATTCAATTCACCCCTATACAGATGATTCTTGGATCTATTTATTCTACTTGACACTCTCTCTTCACATCTAATCTCAAATCTCCGTCTGTCCATTAGAATCTCAAACTGGATATCCTGTAGATATCTTCAATTCAAAATGTCCAAAGCTGAACCCATTATTGTAACTCTAAAATTCTCCCTCTTCCACCTGACTGGAGGATGGCACCACCAGTCTCCCAGTCCCTCAGATTCACAGTTTTAACTCCTCACTCTCTTGCCTCACCCTATTCAATATTTGATCAGTTTTTTTTTTCTCGTACTCTTGACTCTTCCACCTCCATGAAACAGGCCCTCATCACCTCATATTTAGACTACTACAATAACCTGCTGGTTGGTCTGCTTGCCACAAGTCTCTCCCTACTCCAACTCAGCTTTCATATTGTTCTTTTTTTTCCTCTTTTTAAAAAAAAATTAATATTTTATTTTTCCCTGATCACATGTAAAAACATTTTTAAACATTCTTTTTTAATGTTTTGAGTTCCAGTTTCTCTTATTTTCAGCCTCCCATCCCCCCAATTGAGAAGATATGATATAGGTTATACATGATCAGTCATGGAAAGCATATTTCTGTATTAATCTTGTTGTAAAAGAAAATAACAAAAATTAAGTTAAAAAAAGGATACTTCAATATGCATTCTGACTCAGTTGTTTCTCTAGAAATGGATAGCATTTTCCATTATAAATCTTTTGGAATTGTCTTAGAACTTTGTATTACTGTGGATAGCTAAGTCATTTACAGTTGATCATCATACAATATTGTGTTCTCCTGATTCTGCTTATTTTACTTTGCATCAGTTCATCTAAGTCTTACCATATTTTTCTAAGAACATCTGCTCATCCTTTCTTATAACAAATAGCATTCCATCACAATCATCTACCACAATTCAGCCAATCCCCAATTAATGGACCTCCCCTCAATTTCTAATTCTTGCTACCACTAAAAGTACTGTTATAAATATTTTTGTACAAATGAGTTCTTTTCCTTTTTGCTTTTTGTGTCTTTATTATATAGACTAAGTAGTGGCAAACTGTTCTTCCTAAAGCACAGGTTTGACAATGTTAGCCCTTTTTCTGCCCAATCAACTCTTTTTTTTTATTAAAAGCTTTTTATTTACAAAACATATGAGTGATTTTTCTACATTGACCTTTGCAAAAACTTTTTTTTTTCCCAAGCTTTTCCCCTCCTTCCCCCCACCGCCCACCCCTAGATGACAGGTAATCTAATACATGCTAAATAGGATAAATTATATGACAAATCCAATACATGTATACATATCTATACAATTATCTTACTGCACAAGAAACATCAGATCTAGAAAGAGAAGAAGAAAAAAACAACCTAAGAAAGAAAACAAAATGCATGGAAATATTCACAGAAAGCATTAAAATGTTGTGTTGTGGCCCATACTCAGTTCCCACAGGCCTATCTCTGGATGTATGTGGCTATCTTCATCGCTGAACAATAGGAACTGGTTTGAATCGCATCATTGTTGAAGAGAACCATGTCCATCAGAATTGATCATCGTATAGTCTTGTTGCTGTGTATAATGTTCTCCTGGTTCTGCTGATTTCACTCAGCATCAGTTCATGCAAGTCTCTCCAGTCCTCTCTGAAATCCTCCTGTTGGTCGTTTCTTACAGAACAATAATATTCCATAACATTCATATACCATAATTTATTCAGTCATTCTCCAACTGATGGGCATCCTTTCAATTTCCAGTTTCTTGCCACTACAAAAAGGGCTGCCACAAACATTTTTGCACATGTGGGTCCCTTTCCCTCCTTTAAAATCTCTTTGGGATATAGGCCCAGTAGAAACACTGCTGGGTCAAATGGTATGCACAGTTTGATAACTTGTTGAGCATAGTTCCAAATTGCTCTCCAGAATGGTTGGATCCGTTCACAGTTCCACCAACAATGTATCAGTGTCCCAGTTTTCCCACATCCCCTCCAACAGTTATCATTATCATTTCCTGTCATTTTAGCCAATCTGATAGGTGTGTAGTGGTATCTCAGAGTTGTCTTAATTTGCATTTCTCTGATCAATAGTGATTTGGAGCACCTTTTCATGTGATCAGAAATAGTTTCCATTTCTTTGTCTGAAAATTGTCTGTTCATATCTTTTGACCATTTATCAATTGGAGAATGGCTTGAATTCTTATATATTTGAGTCAATTTTCTATATATTTTAGAAATGAGGCCTTTATCAGAACCTTTGGATGTAAAAATATTTTCCCAGTTTACTGCTACCCTTCTAATCTTGTCTGCATTCATTTTGTTTGTACAAAAACTTTTTAACTTAATATAGTCGAACTTATCTATTTTGTGATTAATGATGACCTCTAGTTCTTCTTTGGTCACAAATTCCTTCTCCCTCCACAGGTCTGAGAGGTAAACCATCCTACATTGTTCTAATTTGTTTATAATATCATTCTTTATGCCTAGATCATGAATCCATTTTGACTTATCTTGGTATATGGTGTTAGGTGTGGGTCAATGCCTAATTTCTTCCATACTAGTTTCCAATTATCCCAGCAGTTTTTGTCAAATAGTGAGTTTTTATCCCCAAAACTGGGGTCTTTGGGTTTATCAAACACTAGATTACTATTGTCATTGAGTATTTTGTCCTGTGAACCTAACCTATTCCACTGATCCACTACTCTATTTCTTAGCCAGTACCAAATGGTTTTGGTGACCACTGCTTTATAATATAGTTTTAGATCTGGTACAGCTAGGCCACCCTCATTTGCATTTTTTTTTCATTAATTCCCTTGAAATTCTTGACCTTTTGTTTTTCCAGATGAATTTTGTTGTTATTTTTTCTAGGTCAGTTAGATAATTTCTTGGGAGTTTGATTGGTATAGCACTAAATAGATTAGTTTAGGTAATATTGCCGTCTTTATTATATTCACTCGACCTATCCAAGAGCACTTGATGTTTTTCCAATTGTTTAGATCTGACTTTATTTGTGTGGAGAGTGTTTTGTAGTTTTGCTCATATAGATCCTGACTTTCCCTTGGCAGATATATTCCCAAATATTTTATACTATCGATAGTTATTTTGAATGGAATTTCTCTTTGTATCTCTTGCTGTTGCATTTTGTTGGTGATGTATAAAGATGCTGATGATTTATGTCTGCCCAATCAACTCTGGTGGCTCCCTTCTAAGATCAAAGCTTTTGATTCTTAGAATCCCCCATAACTAGATTCCTTTCTGCATTTCCAGTTTCCTTACATAGTATTTCATTCCATATACACTGTGATCCAGTAACTCTAGCCTTCTTGCTGTTCTTCATATAAGACACTTTACCTCCCAACTCTGGAAATTTTCACTGGCTCTCTCCCATGCTTGGAATTCTCTCCCTCCTCTTCACCTTCTCATTTCCTTGGTTTCTCTCAAGTTCCAGCTAAAACTTCATCCTCTGCAAGAAGCCTTTCCCAGTTTCCCATTCAGATTATTCTGATTTATCCTATTTATATCTTGTTTGTATATAGTTGCTTGAAGGTTCTCTCCCCTGACTGTGATCTTCTTGAGAGAAGAGATTGATTTTGCTTTTCTTCATATCCCCAGTGCTTAGTCCAGTGCCTACTATTAAAGTGCTTAATAGATAGTTGTTGACATGTTCACCATTGATAGTTGGTATTGCAAATGTTTTTATTTGTCATTTCAAATATAAGATAATGCCCTTGACTGGCACATACAAATCCGTGCAATGATGATTTAATAAGACCTTTGCAGTAGTGTAAAATGTTAAATGTTGTCTGATCATTGTCACCTGTCTCTCCCCCCATCCCCCAAAAAAGGTGGTGAGATGAAACCAGACCTTTGCTCTGTTTTTTAAGGTAACCTCCATGAGTTAAATGTATTTTATTGTGTTCTAAGATTGAGAGTTAGACGGGACCTGAGAGGCTTTGTAGTCCCAGTCTCTTTTTATAGGTGAAGAACCTGGGACCTAGACAGGTTAAGTGGCTTGCCTAAGGTCTCACAGGCTTCAGCAGAGTTCTTTCAAAATTGTCATCATTGTGTAACTTACACAACAACTGAATTAATTGGAGTATTTGTCTAAGAAGAACTGATAGAGAGCAACTACTTCTATAGAGAATTTACTTGGGGACAAATCATATTTGTCTTGCCATTGAACTCAATGATTCTGGAAGAGAGAGTGAGGCTGACAATTTTGGACAACTCTGCATCACTTCAATCCAATTCATGTACAAGTCTCTTGCAGAATATTGAAGTCCTCTGGCAAGACAGAAGTCAGGATGACTGGCAAGGGCTTAGGATATAGCAGATAACCAAGCTCTAAGTGCTCCTCAACACTATTGTCAACCATCTTCATGACTCTCAGAAAAAATAGATGTCCCCCTGACTCACTAACTCACTGAGATCTTTTGGTCACCCTCAGTTTGTTTAGGTTATCTGCCAAGATAGTTTTATCAGATCATAATTACTGCACATGCTACAGCTTCTTAGAGCCAAAGGTGAAAGTTGAGTGAAAAGGGAATATCAAAGGTAGATGAGTAAAAAGGGGAGGCTATGAGCCCAGCAGCGTGGCTGTCTTGTTTCTAACTCCTACATTGTCCATATGAAACATCCCAGGGTTCTGTTTCTTGTATGACATGATTTTTAGTCCCTCGTTCTCTCATCCTTTTCTGCCTTTTCTGAAAACATTCTATGGTGAATATCACTTATAAAATGTGACCCAGAAAAGACTTCTATGAATCGATGCATAGTGAAGTGAGCAGAACCAGGAGAACATGTACATAATAATATTATATGATGATCAACTGTGAAAGACAACTTCTCTGTTCAAGAAAATGATCCAATGCCCATCAGTTGGGGGATGGCTGAATAAGTTATGGCATATGAATGTAATGGAATATTATTATTCTATAAGAAACAACCAGCAGGATGATTTCAGAGAGGCCTGGAGAGACTTGCATGAACTGATGCTGAGTGAAATCAGCAGAACCAGGAGATCATTGTGCATAATAACAACAAGATTATAGGATGATCAATTCTGAGGGACATGGCTCTTTTCAACAATGAGTGATTCAAACAAGTTCCAATGATTTTGTGATGAAGAAAGCCATCTGCACTCAAAGACAGGACTGTGGATTACAATATAGCATTTTCACTCTTTTTGATATGGTTTGCTTTCATTTTGTTTTCTTTCTCATTTTTTTTCCTTTTTGATCTGATTTTTCTTGTGTAGTATGATAATTGTATAAATATGTATACATATATTGGATTTAATATTTTTAACATACTTGACATATGTTGGATTGTTTGCCATCTGGGGGAGAGGGTCAGAGAAGGTGGGGGAAAAATTTGGAACCCAAGGTTTTTCAAGAGTCATTGTAGAAAAATTATCCATGTATATGTTTTGAAAATAAAAAGCTTTAATTAAAAAAAGACAATAATCCAAGACAATTGCAAAGGATTGATGATGAAAAATGCTACTCATCTTCAGAAGAGAACTGATAAACTCTTGAATAAAGATTAAAATGTTTTTTCACTTTTCCTTCCTTCTTCTCTTCCTTCCTCCCTCCCTCCCTCTCTCCTTTCCTTGCTTCCCTCTATCCCTTGTCCCTCCTTTCCTTCCTTCCTTCCTTTCTTTCCTTTCCTTCTCCTTTCTTCCTCCTTCCCTTCCTTTTTTCCTTCTTCCTTCTTTCTTCCTCCCTCCCTCCCACCCTTTTTCCTTCCTTTCTTCCTTTTGCAACATGACTAATGTAGAAGTATGTTCTGTATGATTTCTCATGTAAAATAAGTATCAAATTGCTTGCCTTTTCAATGGGTGAAGGAGGGGCTGGAGGGAGAAACACAATTTGGAACTCAAAAAAATTTTTTTAAATTTAACGTTAAGTAATTTTTTTTTAAAACCACACTGTTCCTGATGTGATTTCACACACAGAAGACAATGGAACAATCCATATGCCCGCTTTGCTCTGTAGACCATAATTCCATTAATGTAGTCTAACAACACATTACTGTCTTGATTGCCATGTCAATTTTTTTTTGAGAGGTAATAGTCAATTTATACCCTTCACTATAAAATTGGGGATCTATTTGTACAATCTCCCAGATACTTTACAATAAAACCATGACCTGGCTTTTTATAATAATAACATTAAGCACTTCACAAATATCCCAACTAATCCTCATAACAATCCTGGGAAGTAGGGGCTATTATCACCCCTATTTTACAGATGAAGAAATAGAGGCAAATGGGTTAAGTGACTTGGCCAAAGTCATACAGCTAGTGACTGAGGCTGGATTTGAACTTGGGTTTTCCAGGCTTAGTGTCCCAGGCTCTAATTTGAAGCTCAGTGTTCAAAAAAAAAAATCATTTTCATAAGGGCTTAATGGAGGAGAAATGGCTAAAAAGTTTGCATGAAAGTGAGGACTTTAGGGAACTACAGACAGTCAAAAATGTGACAAGAGTAGCCAAAAACACCCAGTGCAATCTTTAGCAGCATTTAGAGAAGCCTCCTATTCTAGATGAAGGAGCTGATAGTCTCACTATCTATCTCATCCTAATTCATAGGTGATACCATCCTTCTTCCCAGTTGCCTAACCTCAAAACTTTCCCCTCATTTTTGACTTTTCCTCCTTCATCCTTTATGCATTTAGCTGTCCTGACTAATAGCTGATTCTGACAGCTATCCTGACTGAGTTTCTCCAAAATGGTCTTCCATCCATCCATTTCCCTGCCATCAACCTTATCTTGATTACTAATCAACTTACAAGGAATGATGCAACAACTTCTCCCTAGCTTCATTTTTCATCCTATGATCATAGATTTCAAACTGAAAGGAGCCTGAGGTTTTATAGTACAGGGTTTCTTAAAACTTTTTTCATTCATGACCCTTTTTTACCTGAGAAATTTTTACATGACCCCAGGTATATACATATGTAAAATAGGTATAGAAATCAATATTTACTGTTAATCATAATTTAGCAAACCTTATATTCAGTTATAATGGAGTCATGACCCACAGTTTAAGAAGTTGAGATCTAGTCTAATCCCCACTTTTTACAGATGTGGAAACTGAGAACCAGAGAGCTGAAGTTATTTGTCTCCCCCCAAACATATTCCTAACCATTTTGATAAATGTTAAAAAAAAAACAACTTTTTTTTAAATCTTGAAATAGGATAATTGATGCATTTTTCAGGAGTGAATCATTCCTATAATAAAGCTGGAGCACTGTGCCATAGATTGGGCCATAATCTAGAGGAAGCAAGGTGGTGCCATGGAAGAGCACAGGATTTGGAGTCCAGAAAGCTTGAATTCAAATCCATTCTCTGACAATTCCTAGCTGTGTGAGCCTAGACAAGTCACTTAACTTCTTTCTGTCTTCATTTCCTTATTTGTAAAATGAGGAAAATAATAGTACCAACTCTCAGAGTTGTTTGAAGAATAAAATAAGATATTTTTAAAATATTGTTCAGTTGTTTTCAGTAATGTCTGACTCTTCCTGGTCCCATTTGGAGATTTCTTGACCATAGATGAGTGGAATAGTTTGCCATTTTCTTTTCCAGCTCATTTTACAGATGATGAAACTGAGGCAAAAAGGGTTAAATGACTTGCCCACGTCACACAACTGGGGAAGAAGTGTCTGAGATTGGATTTAAACTCAAGAAGTCTTGGCCCTGTACTCTATCTATACCACCAAACTCTCCTGCAAAGTTACATAAATGCTAATTATTATTAATCAAGTCATGGCTGTTGTAATGATAAGATATCCTCATTGCAGATGAAGTCTAGAGAGAATTTTTTGAATGCTGATCTTACAAGTCTATATCTGTGAAGTTACGACTCCAGAATTTTGAGTTGTTTAGAGTTCAGTGTGGAAATCAAGGGACAAAAAAGACTGAATCCTCCAAAAATTAAAAACAAGAGGCAACAAGGTAAAGTGTAAACAACAAAGAATGAGAGATTTGGAGTCAACAGATGCAGTTTCAAATTACAATTCTGATACTTATTATTTTGTATGATGTCGGCAAATCACTAAATCTCTCAGAGCCTCTAGTGCCTTACCTATAAAATCAAGGAGCTGGATTGAATGACCTTCAGTGTCCTTTATAGCTCTAGTCATTTTATCCTATAGGACCTGAAAGGGCAGCAAGGACCAGTGTGAAGGGAAGGTATCTGAGGCCCTCTTTGTGCTACACTGAGTTACTTCTCCTGACAGGTCATGAAATACAGACCATATGGCACTCTGTGAGTGAGGTAAATATTTTTAAAAAAAAAGTCAAAGGAACCAGAAAGGATGTTCCAAGTATATTAGTTATTGGTTTGACCATTCCCCAATCCAAAGGCAGGAGCCCATAATAGATGTGCCCTTAAAATCTTTGTGATTCTGTGACAAGCTTCCAAGTTACGTATCTTGATAACCACACTTTGAGGCATTTAAACATATCCTTTATGATCATATTTTCTTTTTTTAAAGTTTAAATAAAATAATTTTTTCAACTACATACAAAAGCAACTTTTAACATTTTTTTAAATATTGAGTTCCAAATTCTTTTCCCCTCCATTCTCCCTTCATCAAGAAGACAAGCAATTTGATATATGTTATACATGTGCAGTCATGCAAAATATTCTCAAATTTTTCATGTTTTGAATGAAAACTTAGACCTCTCCCCCAAAAAATACAAGAAAAATAAAGTTTTAAAAAATATGTTTTGAGCTGCATTTAGACTCCATCAATTCTTTCTCTGGAAGTGGATAGCATTTCTTTTTATCATAAAAAGTCCTTCAAAATTGTTTTGGATCATTGTATTGTCAGGAATAGCTAGGTTCAGAGTTGATCGTTATACAGCATTGCTATTACTGTACACAGTGTTCTCCTGGTTCTGCTCACTTCACTTTGCATCAATTTATGTAAGCCTTTCCAGGTTTTTCTGAAACCATGCTACTCATAATTTCTTATAGCACAATGGTATTCCATTACGGTTGTATAATATAGTTTGTCCCTTCATTTATAGTCATATTTTCTTTCTCATTGAAAAGAATTGATGGCACACAAGAGTAGAGGAGATTTGATGCAGACGAAAAGGTTTCAAACTTTTTACTGGGGCAGCCTTCAATGATTCTCCTAATTAATAGAAATGATAATCAGTCAACAAGCATTTATTAAACATTTACAATGCTCCAGGCACTGTGCTAAACACTAAGGACATGGAGAGGGGAAACATCCCTTAAGCTCAAGAAGTTACCATTCTAATGAGGGAAACAACATATACACGTATTTTGTTGTTGTTGAATCATTTCAAATATCATTCAACTCTGTGACCACATTTGGGGTTTCTTTTGCAAAGATACTTGAGTGATTTGCCATTTCCTTCACCAGCCCATTTTGCAGATAAGGAATTGAGACAAACAGGTGACTTGTCCAAGGTCACACAGCTAGTAAAGGTCTGAAGCCAGATTTTAATTCAGGAAGATGAGTTTTCCTGATTCCAGGCCCAGTATTCTATATACTGCATGACTTAGCTGTCCACATACATATAAATTTGTAGTTAAATAACTAATAAAGGGGGTTGGAATCCCATCAAGAAAGCATCACCAATTTTTCAGAAATAGAACACCAAATTGCTGATCTGCGTTCTTGTTCTGTTTTATTTTGGACCAAGAATAGTCACACACTTAACAATATTCATCAAAAGAGTTCCTCTATATATTCCATTGATTAGTGATGCATTTCAATTGACTGATATCTCTTTTTAAATAAAAATAATGTTTAAAAATATAAGCCTTTACTTATGAATTATTTTGAAAAGAGAACTGGACCTTTTCCCATAACTAACAGAGAAATTAAATTTATTTAATCAGATTCTGAGAATATAACTTGATTTGAGATAGATTGCAAGCAGGACATATTGCAAATGGCAAATGGCAGACTTTTGTGGTTACTAAAGATTGTGTGGGAGAATCTTTAGAAAACCATAGGACACCTAAGGATGCTAGGCATCTCAGGTACTGTGAGGGCTTGAGAATGGAGAAGGATGCTAAAAGGGAAAGTACAAACAAGCTGCCTATTATGTAATATGACCTAGGGCCATGGTATAGACATTCAGCTTAAGTGCACAAAAGAATTGCATAATAGTAATTGCTGTATAAATGTTAGTTATTATTTTGTTATTATATTACTTGGATATATGGACTAATACCAGATATAATCTTAAAATACATAGATGGATTAGCAAAATAAGAAAAAAAAATTTGTGTAGAATCCAAATATTTAAGGGTTAAAAAAAACACCTCACTATCCTTTTGAAGATTGGATTTTTCAGATATTTTAGTAACTGGCATTTATATCTATCTGTCTGTCTACACACACACACACACACACACACACACAGTACTGTTGTCTCTCAACTGTGTTAGGCACTGAGAGGGACCCAAAGGTAAGACTCTGCCCTCAATTAGATTATGTGTTTTGTTGAGGGTAAAAGTGCAATAACATAGAAAGGGAGTAAAGAGAGTGTCCCTGGAGAATTGAGGAGGGAAGAATCACTTCTGACTTAGAAAAAGGGTTCTGGAGAAGGCATAGTGAGGAAGGGAATGTCAAAAGACAGGTATCAAGTACAGTAGAAAGGCTGCTGGATTTAGAGGCAGAAAACTTAAGTTCAAATCCTAGTCCTAACATTAATTACCTTTGTGAATTTGAGGAAGTCACATCCACTCTGGGTTTTAATTTCCTTGTCTGTAAAATAAGAGTTGGACCAGATGGCTTGTACAGGATCCTTCCAACCCAAAGTCTATGAACTGTGGCTGGGCCTTAATAAAGATCTTGTACATATGAGACCCATGACTATTTTATTAGTCTTTTCCATTATTCACCAGGTCCAAAACTTTTCCCACTCTTTGTATTTTCCCCTCTATCAGATCCCTTATATATCTTATTTCAATGCCCTCATAAATGCCTTGCGTCCAGCAAGGATCTCTTCTATATACTTGGTCCAAACTAACTTTTTCCTGTCTTGGTTCTATATTGTGTTATTATTTCTTCTATAAGCATTTTATGAACTGAAACATAGAAGAGAATAGGATTAATTGCAGAAGAGACTTTTGTAATTATTTAGTCCAACTCCCTGATTTTTGTAGATGGAGAAACTGAGACCCACAGAGGTTAAGTTGCTTATTTAGAGTTATATTTCAAGTAGTAAAGAGAGCTTTTGAACCCAGGTTAACCAGAAGCAGGGCTCTTGCTCCTTTGCAATAGGACTTTATACTATTTGAATAAGAGGTGAGATAATACTCGGTTTCAACTACAAATTCCCAAAACATATTCATTTTTTCCATAGTTAATATTTCAAGCTTGATTGTTTGCCTGCTAATGTCTGTAAGAAACTGATTTTATAGCTAAATGAATTTAAAATGTTGGGTGTTTGACTTTTTCTTTACAAAGATTAGATTTTTAAAATTCTCCCACCTTTGTGGCCCAGGTTGGACTTGACCCTGTTTACCCACACCACTCAGGCATTAATTCCTTCTATCTTCCATCTGCTGCTTTTTTTCCATCAAGTGATTTTCATGTATTTCTGTTCCAGGAGTGGGCATCCAGGAGAGTTTGCATATTACAATTCTGCTTTTCATGTGGGTTTGCATTTGCATATTATTTAGCCTCTCCTGTCTAGCCACATGACAGATACTGAAAGCTGTTTGGCTTTCAGGTCTGGTTAATGAAAGAAAAAAAACACAAACTTCATGCCATTGGACCATAAAGGTTACATGGTTATCAGAAAGCTGCTGATGGATGATTCACAGAAGTGGACACTGGGCCACTAGCCTAAAAAAAGGTTCCCACAAAGGGCATGGATAATGTCACCAATGATCTATGTTGGGGTTGCTCTGAAAACCATGACAGATTTCAACATATCTCCAGTTAACCTTAGTTCATAAGACACCAGAAATTGCTGTGTAGGGTCTTAGAGAAGCCAAACGTTAGCCAAACTTTTCCCAAAGTTGTTGAAAACTGTATTTTTCTCATTGCCCACCCTCTACACTTAATGAGTATTTACTAATTTCCTGCTTTGTAAAAAGTATTAAATATTACAGGGCTAGGGATGGGGACTAGATTTATGATTTCACTAGTATAGAGAACTCCCAGATGAAGAAATTTCCTCTACCAAGAGAGGTTAGCACTTTCTCTGCAGTTCATAGTCTTAAAGAATTGTCTAGAACATGGAGAAATTAAATGATTTGTGAAGGGTCATCCAGTCAATATGTGTGAGTTAGAACTTCTCCAAGAATTGCAGCCAACCTCAAGTAAAAAGCCCAGGTCCTCCCAAATTCTCATGTTCATTCATTTGCCTCCGAGATTAGAGGTACTCATCTTAGGATCATTCTCAGGTCATCTATATTCTAGGAAAGAAATACAGAAAGATGACTTGCCTAGGCTAAGCTTCTAGGCCTAAGCTTCCATGTGTGAATAGTGAAAGTCCACAAGAGGGAATCTATTACTTGTTACATACAAATTACACATTATGGGAAGAGCAAAATAGGCAGATGATGGAGACGGAGAACACAAGGAAATTTTCTTTCCTTTTAGACATAGTGATCAAGGGATCATCCAGAGTTTGTACTGTGCCATATCAATGAACCAAGTCCTTCAAAGCTGATCATTATGCTCCTTGGAAGTAGCTGTGATGCAGCCTTAGCCCTCCTTCGGAGAGGAAGACCCCAATTTGGAGAAAAGGACTATAAGCAGGAGATTGAGCCCAAGACCTGCCCTGACTTGCCAGAAAACATTCCCCACAAGGAACTGTTTGGACAATGCAGAACTGAAGTAAAAGTGAGGTGGATTCAGCAATCTCACAAAATGGCTAATGCTCTAGTCAGATCAGGAGAACACAGGCCAAAGAAAGGTTGACTGTTTTTTACCCCTTTGGATAGATACATTTGAAGAAAAGGGGAGTTTAGAGAAGTCAAGTGATTTGATTTTGGTAAGTGACAGAGGAGTCAGATTTCCTGTTTCCTGACTGTAAATCTGGTGTTTTCTGCTTTACTACACATGAAAACAGGAAAAGCTAAATAACATATAAGTCAGCACAGGGACAATACTAAATGAATGCCTCAAACAACAAGTGCTCTAAGAGGTTCAGAGGAATGAGGGAGAGAGGGCACTCATGAAGGAAAGCTTCCTGGAAAAGGTGGCCACAAGAAGGCTTAAGGGAAGGTGGTTACAATGGAAGGATGCTCTAAGTGGAGGAAATTCCTAAAGAGAGTAATAATGCATGGGGTAAACTTATAATCATCCAGTCATTCTCCCTCATTTTAAAAATCAGCAAAGCGGAACCTAAGGAGGCAAATAGATTTGTTCAGGATCACACAATAATAAATCAGAACCACCATTTAAACCTAGGTTCTTTGACTCCAAATCCAATGGGTTTTTTCCCACCATTTACACCACACCATTTCATATAATAAAGGATGCAAATAAAGACCAGTTTAACTGGTCAAACAGCAAATATGTAAAGAAGAGAAGTAGAAAGTAAGGTTGGAAAAGTAGATTGGGGTCAGGTAGGTAAGAGAGAGCTTTGAAGGGCAAGAAAATATTCATTTACTACCACAGGCCATAAAAATACCATAGGGAACACTGGAAATTAGAGCCAAAAGTACTCATTTTACTCCTGGTTGAGGAAAAAAACTAACCAACTCAAAATAGAAATATAGGAATAGGGAAACAAGGAGAATTCTGAATCATACATCCCTCCCATATTCACTTTTCCATCCATTGCATTCTTCACTTCTATATGCCTATTGCTGAGCCCAAATGAAAGAAGTCACAACTTTGCTGACTGAGTCCATCTATTACAAATTTGTTATGTCATCTCAACTGGGTTCTCCCTCCTCCATGCATTTTTTTTTACCATTTTATGAGAGCAGTTGTTAAATATCCTCCATTTTAGACCTCTGACATATAATTTTATAACTCAAAAATAGGAACAGCACTCTCCTGACTTCCATCTCAACAACCTGTCTCCTGGACCTTAATAATTCTCCCACCATTATTATGGAAAAGAAATTTCAGTAGAAATTAGAAAGATTATTGCAGATTTGCCTTGACTTAGAGAAAACCACAAAAATGCATAAGATTAGTTTCCTAAGGATTCCTCATTTATGAAACCCATGAAAAACAAATTTAAGTGCAGCCAAGTGTTTCCGCAGGGATGTTGGGAGGAGAGAAGATCACAAAAGTTCCTATCAAGGTGAAACAGATTGGTGAATCATTGGGGAAGTTGGTGGGATCTGGGTGTGGGTATTCAGGATTTTAGAATTCTAATTTCTTTTTTGCCTTTGAGAGTCACTTCCTGTTTCATTATTTATAGGGCACAGAGAGATGGGAAACATAGCATCAAGAAGGAGACTATGTACCCTACCTGATAGGTGGATACACATCAGCTGAATCTGAGGGGTTGGCTCCTATATTGCTTGTTCTACAACCTATGCCTCTAATCTGCTATAGCCATGAAGCCCTGTGGGAAAACCAGTACATGGAGTGAGAGGGACCCTATAGCCAGGGGTATGGGCCAGCACATGGATAGCCCAGATCCAGAGGAAAAAAGCAATTAGAATGAAGTTTTCAGATAAGAGCCTAGAGACTGGTAGCTATTGAATATCCTATGGTTAGGGAGCCAGGACTAAGGAGAACCATTTAGTTTTAATAATACCTTAGGAGGACAAGGGAAAGAAGGGTAGTAGAATATGATTCGATTGAAGCATCTCATGTTAAAAGTGCTTAACAATTTTCCTTGCATTCTTGTGATCATATCCTATAAATATGTGGGGGTCATTGATAGAAGGGAAATTCCATGCAGGATGAAGGATGTATTTTCCTTGAATTTTCTAATAATAATTTGGGGTTGTATTTCATCATCCCTTAGGTCTAATCCAGAATCCTGCCAGTGTAGGTTTTATTTGCTTCCTCCTTCCCAACACCTATGTGACTTGGTGGAGTTTGAAGCTCAAGCCTGCACATCACAAAAGAGGTTCTCACATGCACACTGGGAAGAGGTTCATATATGCACACTGGGGAAGTTCATGCATGCACATTGGGGAAGAAGTTCACACATGCACACTAGGGAAGAGGTTCATATATGCACACCAGGGAGGTTCATGTATGCACATAGGGGAAGAGGTTCATGTATTCACACCAGGGAGATTCATGCATGCACACTGGGGAAGAGGTTCACATGCACACCAAGGAAGTTCATGCATGCATACCAGGGAAGAGATTCACATATGCACACTGGGGAAGTTCATACACTCCAGGGAAGAGGTTCATATATGCACTCCAGGGAGGTTCATGCATGCACACCAAGGAAGAGATTCACATATTACACACTAGGAAGAAGTTCATGTATGTACACTAGAGAGGTTCAGGAAAATGGCCTAAGTGTAGTAACCCCTAATGGTCAAATGGCCTTTTTTTTTTTTAACACATGTCAGAATTAAGCTACCAACCCAGAACTCCTGAATCTAGGTCCAACACGTATCACATTTCCCTTTCATCTGCTACAATCCAATTACTTAATACAGCCCAGAGGGACCCAAGACCAGAACATTTTCATTAACCCTGACTCTTTAGGGCTAGCCAGACAAAGAAAAACACTGGTGGTTTAAGTCAACTGGCCCAGGAGTACTGCTCAAAGTGCCCTATCATCTCTGACAGATGGCCCTGAGTTGCTGATCCCTGTTTCAGGACAAATAAAGTGGCATTAGTAGTGGATTTTGGAATCAGTTTTGTATCTCCAGATCTGCTTCTGAACTTAAGACAATTTCTTTCTGAGACTCAGTTTCCCAAGATATAATAGTAACCTTTATATAGCATTTTAAGGTTTTACAAAGCACTTTACAACTTTTCACATTTGATCCTTGTAACATTTCTACCTGGGATATGTGTTATTATTATCTCCATTTTGCAGGTGAGGAAACCAAGACACAGAATGATTTGCTCACTTTCACACAACTATTAAGTATCAGACGCAGCTCTTCTTGACTTCAGATCCAGAGCTCTGTCCATCTTGGTACCATCTAGCTAATTCTGCTTTATTGAGGCAGCTAGTTGGTATAGAATGAAATATTAGGCCTGGAGTCAAGAAAACCCAAATTTAAATCTGCCTTGAGACATACTAGCAAGTCATTTAACTGCTTCAGTTTCCTCATCTGTAAAATGAGGAATTTAATAGCACTTGCCTCCTAGGGTTATGACAATGAAATGAGAAAATAATTGTAAAGCACTTAGGACAATATTTGGAACATAATAAGAACTTTATCATAATTATTAAAAGCTTAATGAATGACAAGTATTGCTCTAAGAGTTGGGAATGCAAACACAAGCAAAGAATCCAATCTCTTATCTCATGGAGTTACAGTTAAATTGGAAAACAAATAAGGGGACATTAAAGCAGGAAGAGCTATATGGCACAGTGGATAGAAGGCCAGGCCTGGAGTCAGGAAGTTCAAATCCAGCCTCAGATACTTACTAGCAATGTCATGCTATTTTCCTCAGTTTCCTCATCTACAAGAAGAAGAAGGAAATGGCGAAGAACTCCAGTATCTTTGCCAAGAAAACCCCGTATGTGGAAGTAAATAAGGAGTTTGGGCTTTTAATAGCTCCTATTTTTGTAGTACTTTAAGATTTATAAAGCACTGTAATAATTCACATCAAGTAGGAGGATGGCCAAACATTATCTTCAACCCTATTCTGAAGTTAGACTGGACCTGTGATTTCCATCGATGTAAATCTACCCCTTCTCTGCCATTTATAATCCCATCACCCAGAGTACAGAAATAGAATGATTAGCACATGATCACATAATTAGAAGTTGTCAAAGGCAGGATTTGAACACACATTTTTCAGGCTTCTGACTGGCTCTATCCATTATATTATACTGCTTCTTCAAGCCTCTTTTGGGGAATTCTGAAAATGTCAATGAACTTCCCTGGATCACACATTATTTACTAGAGAGAGTCAGGCTGAAGCTAGATAGGTTTTTGGACTCCAGAATCAATCCACTTTCCACACAGCCTCTTGTTGTACAGATTTGCCTAGATGATCTTTAAACCCCTTCTACTTCTAAGTCCTAGAATCCTTTAAGTGTTCCTTTCATGTGTTCCGATGTGACCTGCCAAACCCCAAGGCCAGGGGCTTTGCTGGGTTCTGGATTATTGAGTTAAAACACCCATCTTTTGTTTCTGGCAGGCAGAGAGTTTGGGTTCCTAGCAGCCTCCCCAAACAGGAACCTGATGTAGAATATAAATAAAATTAAATGGGGGCACTTGCTGAAATCCATTAGCCAGCCATCAGTTTCTGGCATTGAGATGGGAGAAGGGATGGATGATATCACAGGCCAAGAAATAACTCTTGCTTGGCTGCATGTTTGGGGCTGCCTCTATTTTTGGCTGTGCGATTCCCCGCTCTGGTAATCCATCCTTACTTAGGGCCATCTGTTTTAGGTAGTAATCCTAGTCACCAGGCTGAGGCAACGCCTTTCCCTAGCGATCTCACTGTGCTAGTCATAGCAACAGTGATCTTTAATTGGCTTTGTTCTGTTCTATTTATTAATTCCAGGCCCAGTAGTGTACACAGGAGGTTCTCAAGACATTTGTTCAATTGAATTGAATTGAATTTACAGTATGTACAGATGACAGAAAATCTAAGTCTCATCAACCAACAGTTACAAGAACCTGCCTTTCAATGCTGACTCAGTTACTTATAACTTGTGACTTTGAACTTGTCCCTTAAATTCTATGGGCCTCAATTTCAAGCACAAAATGAAATAGTTGACGTAGACCTTTAATACTCCTTATATTTTAATTTCTACAGTCATAGGATATTAGCTTTAGATCTGTTGATTTTTCTTGTGCAACATGATAAATGTGGAAATACATTTAGAAGAATATACCGTCTATGAGAGGGGACAGTGAGGAGGGAAGGAAAAAAAATATGGAACACAAGGTTTTTTGCAAAGGTGAATGTTGAAAACTATCTTTAAATGCATTTTGAAAAATACAAAACTGTTTTTAAAAAAAAGATTTAGATCTGGAAGTGACCTCAAAGATCATCTAGGTCAACCCTTTTATTTTAGGAAATTGAGGCCCAGAGAGTATCTTGCCTAAGGTCACATAATAGCAGAGGCACCTATGGGTCAAATTCAATAAACATTTATTAAATGACTACTGCTTGTAAAATGCAGTAATCCTTCAGTCCCAATTCCTATTTCCTGCCATTGCAAGTACCTCCCCTTCTATTACTTTAAATATAGTTTGTATATACTTTGTGTATAATATGTGATAAGTTGTCTCTCCCCCATCTCCCTTAGATTAGAGGTAAGGATGGTGTCATTTTACTTTTTCTAGTTCCAAGGTATAACATCTGGCAAAAAACAGGTGCTTAACAAATGCTTGTTTTTTGTTTCTTGGTTTTGGGGGTTTTTTTGCAAGGTAATTGAGACTAAGTGACTTGCCATGATCACACAGATAGTGAATGTTAAGTGTTTGAGATTGGATTTGAACACAGGTCCTCCTTCTGAATCCAAGGCTGGTGCTCTATCCACTGTACTATCTAACTGTCCCCATACTCATTTGCTGATTGATTGATTGATTGGTTGGTTCCCTATTACCTTTAGGATAAAATACAAATTTCTATGTTTGACATTTAAAGCATTTCACAATCCGGCTCCATCCTGTCTTCCCCATCAGTTGCATATTGATTCCCTTCCCACAATCTAGGTTCTAGCCAAACTATTCCATTGGCTGTTCCTAGATAAACATTCTATCTACTGTCTGGAATTCTTGCCTTCCTCCCCTTAGTCTCTTCCAGCTTCAATGCCCTTGCTAATTGATTATGTTATGTATATTTTTTATCTTCCAAGAGGAGACTTGATAGGGTAAGTAAAGAGCTAGCTTTGATGTCAAGAAAACCTGAGTTCCAGTCCCATCCCTAACACACATTGACTATTATACTAGACAAGTGACTTCATTTCTCAGGGCCCCAAGCAATTCTAAGATTATAAATTGTAAAATAACTGACTTCGGTATTGGTAAAGAGAATTTTCTCACCAGGAATTCCTCTGAAATCACAGGGCCAGACAAATGTGTGGGTGTCTATACATGTATATATTCATTTATACACCTACATATAATGTCTTATCTCCCCATTAAATGAGATAATATTTGTAAAGTACTTCACATAGTACTTGGTTCAAGACTATGCTTATTCCCTTTTCCCCAGTAAAAAAAACAAAAACACAAATACCAAAACTCCTTATGGGAAGGTACTGTTTCATTTGAGTCTTTAGAGTGCATTTTAAAGATACTTGTTGAATTGAGCACTTACCAAGACCAAACCATTATGGAGGGACAGAGAAGGGAGGGTGAAATCAAGCATTGATTAATGCCAGGTACTGTGCAGAGCACTGCATGGATAGTCTCTCATCTGATCCTCATAATAATCCTGTGAAGTAGGTACTATTTTTGTTGTTTTTCAGTCATTTCAATTCTGTCTAACTCTTCATGACCCTGTTTGAGGTATTCTCATCAAAAATAGTGGAGTGGCTTGCCATTTCCTTCTCCAACTCGTTTTACAGATGAGGAAATAGAGACAAACTCTTAAGTTATTGGCTCAAGGTCATACAGCTCGTAAGTGTCTGAAGCTAGATTTTAGCTTTGGTCTTTCTTGATATAAAGCTAGAAGGATAGAATCAGGATCCAAAAAGATCTTGATGTCTTTATAAATTTGCAAGATCAAATTATATTAAATTTAGTAGGAAGAAATATACAATTCTTATCCTTGAGCTTTAAAAATATCCATTTTGACAAGCATAAGATTCATGGGGCATTATTAGGCAGCAGTTTGCCTGAAAAAGAGTTTAGAGTTTGAGTAGGCTGTATGATCACTTTGGATCCACAGGATAGAAGAAAAAAAAAAGCAAATGAAATGTTAGACTGCATTAAGAGTGGCCTGGTTTACCAGAAGAAGGAAGGAGCAGTTCCTGAACTCTGTTCTGGCCAGATCATATCTGCCTAGAGTATGGTGTTCAATTCTGGGCACCTCAGTTTAGGATGAATATTGATAAACTAAGGAATTTCCAGAGAAGGACAAGCAGAATGGTAAAGTACCTCCAGGTCAGGCTACACACAAAAAAAAAAAAAACTCATAGAAAAATTGGAACTGTTAATGCCTCCCACTGAAAGTTATCTTGTATGTACTGTTATTTGTACTTTATTTCACACATTATAATGTTAATTCCTTGAGAGCAAGAAGCCCTTAGCACTACGGCCTAGCACATATCTGGGGCCTTAATGAAAATTATCCAAATTTAAATGAGCTGCTTCAGGAAATAATGGGTCACTCCGAGCAAACCCTATTACTCCTTCTCCTCTACATCCAGTTGAAGTTCCAACTTCATGTATTAAGTATGTTACAGTAGGGATTGTGTGATTCTGAGAAGCCATATCTCACAATTCCTATCCTATTGTTCCCTGTGCTGAGGATGGTTTGCGACACACCGATTTGACTTGACTAAAGGTTGCATACAGAGGAGTAATGGACAATTAAAGTGATTGGAGGGATAAAAATGTAGCCTTACCCATACACTTTGGGCAGCTAGGTGACACAGTGGACAGAGCGCCAAGCCAGGAGTCAGGAAAACTTAACTTCCTGAGCTCAAATCCAGACTCAGACATTTATAAATGATCCTGAGTAAGTCATTTGTCTCAGTTTCCTCATCTGTAAAATGAGTTGGAGAAGGAAATAGCAAATCACTCCAGTATCTTTGCCAAGAAAACCCCAAATGGGATCACAAAGAGCTGGACACAATAGAACAGCATCCACATACTTTAAGGAAGGAATTCCATGGCTCATTAGGAACGGAGGAATGAGTTGTCATTTTATTGCAGTTGTGCTGAGTTTGGGTTAAGAAGGCCATCTGAGAAATTTGGGATTCACTGGAGAGACAGACCAAGCCAAGAGAGGAGATACTATTCAAGCCAGACCAGATGTGCACTGCTGGCAGACCATCAACCAGAGTGAATAAATGACCTCCCTTCCCCAAAAAATATCAAATTCTTTGGCTCTATAGATAAGCTTCTCTATAAGGGAAGTTGAAGAAGACTAGGACTCTTCCAACCTGCAAAGTATAAGACAGAGAAAAGGCATAGATGAAAAATGAGAAGTTAGGAATGTTTTGGAAAGGCGAACACCAACTTATATAGATAAACCTCCTGCCCTGAAACTTGAAGAGATAAGTTCAGAATAAATAAGCACTGCTTCACTCAGTGGCAACTCACCTATGGAACAATTTATTATCCTAAAAGGTGCAATTGCCAGGAAATATTGACTGAAATATATTAAAACTGAAGTAAGACTTTTGGGGCAACCTCTATAAGATGTTTAGAAATAAGTTTGAAAAAATTTATGAGATACAGAGTCAAGAGATAACTATGAAAAAAACCTACCTAATCTTGAAATTTGCTGTCCGGAAGGATTACTGTGCCTTCCCAGGGATTTTCCCTTGGGATTTCTATTAGCTAATAAATATTGAGTTGCATGAACCCTGAGTCTGACCAATATGGTAATTCCATTGTTCCTGTATGTCTATAGATTTCATTCTTCCCTAAATTCCCCTAACACTTACCCAAGTTCTTGTTATCCTTAGAACTTCCTCCAATGACATAAAACAGATCCTTTTCACTTCAAGATTGTATACTTCTGTGAAACCCCTCCATATCTTAATAGGTAATCTTTTGAGTGGTGATGGCTAAAAAAAAATCATCTAATGACCATCTCTCGAAAAATGACCTCTAAGGTAGCTTTTTTTTAAGGTGACAGAATACATTATCAAGACTGTTTGAAACTTGCTATTTTGAATTCTGCTACCCTAACCTCTTATAGGTTATCTCTACACCAGTAGAAAGAGAACTGGATAGAGAATGTTAGCTTGTATTGCTTTGTATATTGTATTTTTAATGTGTATATGTCTTGGAGCATCAGAATTACATTTTCCAGAATCACAGCATCTCAGAGTCAAGGACTTCAGAGGTTACCTATTCCTTCTATAACATCTCCAACAGGTAGTCATTTAGTCTTTGCTTGATGACCTTTAAAGGAAAGGAAAATTACTATTTCTCAAGGCTTCATTCCTTTATGGGGATTTTACTCAGCTCTCTGGACTCTCTCCATGGAAGCCTTCTCACTCTGGATGTTCACTTTAACCCTGTGACCCCTTCTTCCCATAATTATCATCTGAAGGAAAGTACCCAAGTCCCTTCATTTTATTGGTTTAGTTGTTGTCCAATCATTTCCAGTCATGTCTAATTTTTCATGACCCCATTGGGGTTTTCTTAGCAAAGATACTGAAGTGTTTGTATTTTCTTCTCCAGTTCATTTTACAGATGAAGAAACTGAGGCAAACAAGGTGAAATGAGTAGTCCAGAGTCACCCAATTAGTAAGTGTTGGATGCTAGATTTGAACTCAGGACAATGAGTCTTCCTGACTGCAGGTCGGGCACCCTACTGATCCTGACATCTAGCTGCCCCTTTGATTGCTTACTTTGTCCTCAAACTACTCCATTTTAAGGAAAATATCCAGGGCCCTCCTCTGAATGGTTGGTTCCTCCCATAACTACCATTTCAAATAAGATGCCCAAGACAGTCATATTTTCATTCTTTCCCAGAATCTGCTTCTGACTTTCTGGACTTTCTCTCCATTCCTTGGTTTTCAGTTTTCTTTTATGTACTTTCTTCCATTAGAAAGTAAATTCCTAGGGGTAGCTAGGTGGTGCAGTGGATAGAGCACCAGCCCTAACATCAGGAGGACCTGAGTTCAAATGTGATCTCAGACACTTAGCACTTCCTAGCTGTGTAACCCTGGGCAAGTCACTTAACCCCAATTGCCTCAGCAAAAAAAAAAAAAGCAAAAGAAAGTAAATTCCTTTGAGTTTACTCTCTATTTCTGCTTGTATGTGTATTTCTAAAACTTAAACAGTGCTGGGAACATACTATGGGTTTAATTGATTTGATTACAGAAGCCATTTCATTTTTAGATATTTTTAACTATTTCAGAGTTTTCCCTAGAAAAACAGGAACTTTGCCTCCTTTTTATCTCCATGTACACAGTAGTTCTTCTAAACCTTTTCATCAATCTTCAAACTTCCCAAAACCCTCCTTCTTTCCACTCTCTCAACTAAGAAATTTTTCTCATTTTATTGAAAATAATTGAGGCTATTTTCCATGAATACCCTCTTTTCCCTTTTTTAACATCTCATATCACTCATATGCCTTCTGCCACTATCTCCTCCATCATCCCTGTCACACATATTGAAGTGATCTTCCTCCTTCCCAAGGCTAACCTCTCCTCTTGTTTAATCAATCCCATTTCATCCTGTTTCCTTCAACAGCTTGCTCCTTCCATCATTCCTACTCTACCCCTCTAGCTGTATACTGGTTCATTCCCTCCAACCTACAAACAAACCCATGTCACCTTCATTGCGAAAAAATCTCTTCTGTCCTTGATATTGTCCTATATCTTTACTGCCTTTTGTAACTAAACTCCTTGAAAAGGCCACTTGACAATAGATGCCTCTATTTCTTATTTGTTACTGTCCTTTTAACCCCTTGCAATCTGACTTCCAGCTTTATCATTCCGTTGAAACTGTTCTCTCCAGAAGTATTAATAATCTCATAGTTTCCAAATCCAATGGCTCTCTCTCAATCCTCACTCTCCTTGACCTTTCTGTGCCTCTGATACTGCTGATCCCACTTTCCTCCTTAAATACTCTCTTGTTTATTTATTTTGGGCATATCAATCTACTGGAGTTTTCCTTTACTAGATTTTCCTTCAGATCATGGCTTTTACAGCAAATGTTCCTCAATTCTGTCCTGGGCTCTCTTTCCTTCTCCCTCCATATTATTTCCCTTAGTGATCTCATCATCTTCCATGGCTTTAATTACCATCTCTGCTGATGATTCTCAAATCTACCTTTCCTACCCCAACCTCTCTACTGAACTTCAATCTTGCATCTCCAACTGCCTTTCAGATATCTTGAGCTGGATGTCCCATAGATATCTTAAGCTCACTATGTCCCAAACAAAACTCATTATCTTTCCCTCTAAACACAGGGCAACACCATCCTCCCAGTTCCTTAGTTTTGCAACCTAGGGATCATGCATGATTCCTCAGTTTTTTTCACCTCCCTTGCTTTACATCTAATCATTGCCAAAGCCTGTCAATTTTACCTTTGAAATAGTTTCTGAATATTTCTCCTCTCCTCTGACACTGTCACCACCCCAGAGCAGGCCTGGATTATCTCATGCCTGGACTATTGCAATAGCCAGTTGTTTTTTTTTTAAATTGGAGGGAGAATGGGGAGTGGAGGGAATACAGGAAAAGTACATTAACCTCTTGGCACCCAGAAAACTTACTAAAACTTTAAGTTGTTGATTTGCATTGGTAAAGGCAGTTTTCTCATGTGAAACTTCACACAGATGAAATCACAAGTATAGACAAAAAAGTTGTTATTAAAATACTGAAAGGCAAAATCTTCTTTGCAAATGAAAGTTCTGCATTTTATAATTACATTAAAATGCTACAGGCATGGAAAAATGTCTTGTATTTCAGTGACTACATTGTCAGGAGCCATTGACAGGAAGCTGAAATCCAGCACTGCCAGTTTAATCTAGATGGGGTTTAGATAGGTCATTTTAGAGTCACCAGGAAACTGTCTGCATGAAATGAGCACTTCAATTATAAAGTGATTTTCAGCTGGGCAGACTCTGAATCAATGTGGTTGTTATTGTTTTTTCAGCCAGTTATCTCCACAGATTCTTTCCTGGTCACCTTAAAACTCTGTTTTATGTTACCTTATTGAGTAATGTAACCACAAGCCTTACTATAGAAAAATTTACCTCAGAAGTTTTGAGCTTTCACTGTAACACAATTAAACTTGATTTATAATAAAAAAGCCCTTCATTTTCTATGAGGAGTGAGTTTTTCTGGTACCAAAAATATGTGCATTTCTTCTCCTTCCCTTCTTTGTAGAGGTGGGAGACTATGAGTGTGAATATTATGTAATGTCAAACTTGGCTTAGATATTGGTAAGTTTTGCTGATCTATTTCTTTCCTTTTTCATTCTAACCACTGGTCTTTTTCCAGCAAGACCTCTATACCCATCAGCTATCATTGTAACTTCTATGGACTTGCCATCCTCATCACTACCATCATCAACTATTAATTGCCTTTGGTATGTAGATAAGCCCAAGAACTTAAGGAATGGCTGTATTTCCCAGACTCCTGATTCTGTTTCCTGCTAAATCTCCTCACCCATTATCCAGGGGAGCAGTTCTGGTGAAGAGGGGGACAGCCAATCCTATCAGATTCTGACCAACTACCACCCACAGAGCATGTAAGTCAGCTCTACTAAAGCAACCAGGCACCTGAAGGGAGAGACAGAAAGGCATGTGCATCAGATAAGTGAGGCCATTATCTTTTCTTCCCTCTAAATTGGAGCTTCTTGAAAACATCTCTATCTGCATCTCCAGCACTTAGCAAAGTGCTTTAGACATAGCAAACACTTAGTAAATACTTTTTCATTTATCCTTTCTTTCTTTTAAGAAAAAGTTCTCTAAGATGTGGAGGAAATATACTGGGAAAATGAGATGTTATATATTTGAAAAAAAATTGTTTTGTTTTTTATAACATCTCATTTTTCCTGTATATGGGGAAAAACAAATGAACTCTACCCACCCCCAGACTTTGGAACCCTGAGTTGTTTCCAGTGAGTCCCATGGAGGGATTGATGCAACAAACCCTGAGTGGTTCCTTGGTTTCATTCATAACTTCCTAGTCTCTGAACCAGGAAGAGAGACCTTTAAAAGGACTCAGTATTAAGAAGGAATCAGTAGACTTTTTTTTTTTTGCTGAGGCATTTGGGGTTAAGTAACTTGCCCAGGGTCACACAGCTAGGATATATTAAGTGTCTGAGGCCAGATTTGAACTCAGGTCCTCCTGACTTCAGGGTCAGCACTCTGTCCACTGTGCCATCTAGCTGCCCCTAGTAGACTTGTAGAGTCATTAAATCCTCTTACGTTCTTCTCTTCTTGCTCTATATAAAAATAGGACATATAACTCTTTTTCTTTTGTCCACTTAATAGCATTTCATTTTTTTCCCAATTACATGTAAAGATAGTTTTCAATAATCATTTTTATAATATTGAGTTCCAGATTTTCCTCCCTCCATCCCACCCTCCCTCAAACAGTAAGAAATCTGATATAGCTGATACATGTACAATCATGTTAAACATATTTCCAGATTAATCGTGTTGTGAAAAAAGAATCAGAACAAGAGGGGGGAAATCATGAGAAAGAAAAAAACACAAAATTTAAAAAATTAAAATAATATACTTTGATATTTAGATTCCATAGTTCTTTCTCTGGATGGGGATAGCATTTACCATCATGAGTCTCTTGGAAATGTCTTATATCATTGTATCACTGAGAAGAGTTATGTCAATCATAGTTGATCACTGAACAATATTACTGTTACTCTGTACAATGTCTTCTTGGTTCTGCTCTCTTTACTTTGTGTCAATTCATGTAAATCTTTCCAGGTTTTTCTGAATCTACCTGTTCATCTTTTCTTGTAGTACAATAGTATTCCATTACATTCCATATACCACAATTTGTTCAGCCTCTCTAATCCATGGGCATCCGCTCAATTTACAGTTCTTCACCACAACAAAAGAAGAGCTTCTATAAACATTTTTGTCCATGTGGGTTTTCCCCCTCTTTTATTATCTCTATGGGATATAGACTTAGTAGTGACACTGTTGTACAGAAAGATATACAGTTTTACAGCCCTTTGGGCAGTTTCAAATTCCTCTCCAGAATGGTCAGATCAGTTCACATCACCAACAGTGCATTAATGTTCCAATTTTCCCACAGCTTCTCCAACAATTATCATTTTCCTCTTCTGTCATATTAGTCAATATATCTCTTTTTTTTCTGTAACTTTTTGTAATGGGTGGGCCCTGACAAAAATTACAACAGCTCATATATGGCACTTGGAGCCTGTTAAGTGAGCCTACACTGGGGTATCAAGGCTATGATTCCCTTTTCTACTTTGAAGTCTCAGCATCTGTCCTGAAACAGTTACCTTAAGAGATGGATTTTTTAGGAGTGGCCACCTTGGGAGCTCCTGGGACTCTTAATCAGTGCCTGCTACAACACAGAAAGGAGGCTCCCTCTCTTACTTTACTTAGCCATCCATCGTAGTAGGAGTCTAAACCCTGGCCTGGGTTACCAGAAGACTTTTTACCTTCAGAAAGTTCTTTAGAGAGTGCATTACCAAGGCAGAGGTCAGACACCAATTTACAAGTCCCACAAAATGCTTCAGGTTTTGATATTTTTAAGCATTAGCCTTCTGAGAGAGTGTAATCATTTTTGCATCATTATCAATTCATGCTTGAGATTCTTTTGCATTTTAAGTATATTAGTTTTCCTTTTATGGTAGAAGAAATAAATCTCTCCTAAACCTGATCTCCTTTGTACATTGAATACCTTTCTACTTACTTTTTGGGGAGGCCCTAGGTATGAATCAAACTAGAGCTTTACATGATTTTTCTTAGGGCTTTAGGGTGAGAGTGAAGTATAAGGAGCCAGAAAGGATGGAGATGGGGGAAAAGAGTCTAATACTGTTATTTTGAGCCCAAACTCTGCCCTTGAGCAAAGGGGCACTTTAGTGGGAAAAGGTCAACATCTGAACCCCTTAGTCCCTCACCCCCAACTTCCATCTAGGACCTGCCTGCAGTTCTCTATCATTATACTCATAATAAAAAATTAAGTTTCTCTTTGCACTCTCCTGCATGTAGTGTCTCATTTGTCCTGCCTCCTCCTAATCTGATGAGTGTTTTGTATATCTATATCCATTCATTCTGGGATTTTCTTTTTTTCAAAGGTAACTGTCCAGAGGAACGTGGGAATTCCTTGTTTTAGTCCTTTCTGTAGAGCCTTCTATGGGGAATGATATATAATGAGTGTATAGATTGTAACTGGAATTTGGTATGACCAAGCATCTCTGCCACTTACTGCCTATGTGACCTCGACACAGGTCATGAGCTTTGCTGATCCAGTTTCTTCATCTTGAGTTAAAGCTCAATGATCTCATTCATGTATTTCCTTCCACAATGCAGATCACTACCCATTCATACTCTTCCCATCTTATGACTCTAATTCAAATCTGTCCCTAAGTTTTCCATAAGGGTTCCATTCTGCTTTCTTTTGTAATTACTAGTGGAAGAAGCACCTTGTCCATTAATCATCCTTCACTTTTGACATAGAATTAGCCCATCTTCTTTTTCTCTCTCACACATTTCTTTGTGACATTGTCCACAACCATTGTCCTTCATAACTCCTTTGCAATGTGTAGCCCATCATACACTTCTATTGCCCTTTGAGTAAGCCTCAATTATCAGGGCAGCTAGGTGGTCCAGTGGATAGGGTATTGGGACTAAAATCAAAAAGACTCATCTGAGTTCAAATCTAGCCTCAGACACTGGGCAAATCATTTAATCCTGTTTGACTCAGTTTCCTCATCTGTAAAATAAACTGGAGAAGGATATACCTTTAGTATCTTTGCCAAGAAAATTTCAAATGGGTCCAGAAAGAGAAGAACATGAAATAATTGAACAACATTTTCAGCACTTTTGGAGCATAGGTTATAGGGATCTACAACTCACAGGACTACACAACCAGTAAGTGTCTGAGGCTTAATATGAACTCAGATCTTTCTGCCTTCAGGCCTAGCCCTCTAATCACTGTGCCATCTAGCTACCTCCAGAGAAAAGGTATGTCTATGTAAATGTCAAAATTTCTTCTAAGCATATCCCCTTGATTTCAGAGTATTACTTAGAATTTCAGTAAAGTCAAACATATGGCATAAAAAACAATAATTTATGCACTGAATAAATAATGAAAAATATATTACCATTAAACTATAATTAATTAAGCTATATACTTACAACTTGATATCTACTTTAATTAAATTATGTATTTCTTTTTTGTTTTTTCCTCTTGGAAATTATAAGTGCACATGTGGAATTATAGACTCAAAGAAGTGCATAGCTGGAGGGCACCTCAGAGGCTGTCTAGTCCAAAGCATGAAACCTATCCAGCTTCAATTTGTAGACTTCCAGTAACAGGGAACTAGTTATATTTCCAAGCAGTCCCATATCTAGTTTGTTTATGACCTGCTTCTAGTTTTATTTATAGCAAGAATGATGTGGTTCTTCAGTGTGCCATCTTAGTAAATTGAAAAATTATGCATTAAGAATAGTAATGTGAAATCCATTCAGTTTTTAAAAATCTAATTAGGTCTACTTCTTAATAATTTTTCTTTTATGTTAAGTAAAAATTTATATCTCTTTGGGATACCGATTAGGAAAATTTAAATATGGTGGTTCACTTCTTAGTACCAATGAAAATGAACGACTCTCAAGGTACCTGTTGATCAATTCTATTTGTTTGTTGCCTTCCTTCAGGTTTCATCTATAAAGGCCATTGGGATGACATAGTTTGATTACATCACAATTCCAGTTTTCTGCAGACTCTTTTTTTTCCTCCTCAGCTTCTTTTTACTGTTTTGTAATATGATTCTACTCATAGACTTTTATGATCATCTTCTAAAATGTTTGGCAAATGAGTTTGTATTCCAAATCAGCATTTTCCTTATCTGTTGTGTTTCTTCATTTGTCAGGTAGATTAAGCATTTGTTAGATTAGAGAGTTTGGGGGCTTTGGGGGCCTCCTTGTTGTGGTAGTTGTGCAGCAACATTTCTTTAAGGAATGATTATAGAGATAAGAGACTTCTTTTCTGTTTTTTTTAATCAGTTGATTTAAATTGGTCAAAAGCATCTATATTCAAATATAGGAGATGCCTTCTTTTTATCTTTATGCCTTCTTCTGATTTGGTTTTACTTTAACCTAAACTAGCTAATTGCTGATTAAATAGCCAATTTTGCTCTATTTGATGTATAAGCATATATTTCCTGTCTGTAAGATGAAATCAGTTTCTCTTTTTATAATGTTTGAGAACCACATATCTAGTGTTTTTTGAATCTCTCCTTAAAAAGAATTAATAATACCAGATATGATGTTTCTAAGTAGCATACAAATCCTGAGCCACTTTCATTTCTTTATCTTGTACCACATTTTCTAACAGTTTTCATTTTCCTTTTCTACATCTAATTTCTCATTCATGTCATTTAAGGTATATGATGACTTAGATGGGAAGATCTTTCCAAATTTTTCACATAATTTCTTTATTTCTTCATCCTCTGTAATGGATGTTGTAATTGTTTTTATGATGACCTTTTCATTTTTGATGACATGACATCCTGTGCACTGTGAAATGAGATAACCAAGTGTTCCATTAAATAATATTTCTTGTTATTATTGGTTTACATTAGGAAACCCACTCAACCAACTCAATTCAAATCAATATAACAATCTTTTATTCGCACTTCCTTAATTATATCTGTCATTTCATTTCTCTCCCTGAAGAAATAGAATGAGGCTGGTGACATAGGACAGAAGACCATTTTATATTTTTATCCATTTCATGAGTCATCAGAGAAAAAAAATCAATATGCTGGTGGCTAAACTTTTTTAGAGTTGTTGCTCTGATCTTCAACTGCAGACATAAAGTCTGTCTGTCACTTGGCCCATTTGTCAGTTTTCTTACTTGGTAGAATCTTCAAGAGCTTGCAGCATCCCTCATAGTCATACATTGATGTTTCATCACATTGTGGCAATGACCCAGGGTTCTCAAAGGCTATTGTCAGCACCAAGTGAGCTCTGACAAATTCTACCAAGCCTGAAAACTCCCCTTCTTAAATTGTGGTAATGAGAACTAGACACACTATTCCATATGTGGGATGAACAAAAAATAGTCAAAAGACTAACATCTCCCTTGTTCTGGTAACCAATGGCAGGACAAAGGCTCCTTGTTGTTCAGTTGTTGTCTGACTTTTTATGAGCCCATTTATATTGGAATGGTTTACTACTCCCTTTCCCAGTTCATTTTACAGAAGAGGAAACAGGCAAACTGGTAAAATGACTTGCCCAGGGTCAAAGAGCAAGGAAATGTCTGAAGATGGATTCGAACTCAGGTCTTCCTCACTCCAAACATTTTGGGAGATTTTATCCATTGTACCACCTGGCTGCTTTGTAGAGGGTCAGATGGTGCTCAAATGAACAAGTTTTGGAATAATAAAAAACATTAATTCAACTGTTGGTAATCTAATATAGCATTAACTTTTTTGAGTCTCCCATTAAACTGTTGTCTTATATTGAACATGTAAACCACTAAAACCCCTAAGGTTTTTCTTGAAATAAACTGTTTTGAGGATGAAGATCTAGCTATCTAACTTGTATACTAATTCAATTGACTTTTTGAACCCAAAGGCAGGATTTTTATTTTATTCCTATTGAATAGCAATATTTTATTTTCTGCCCAGTAGTCTAGCTTGCCACAATCTTTTTTTTAGAGCTGGATTCCAATATGTTTAGTAACTATCCCTCCCTGATTTGATTTGCAAATTTGACAAATATGCCTTTATTCAAAATATTGATAAAAGTGATAAAGTGAAAAGATCTGCCTTGGTGAAGGGAGTTGCCACACATAAGACATCACAGACCATTGTTATATTATCCCATATAAACATGTCTATGATGTATAATTTTGATTCTTTAAGATGATGATTTGATAGAAATTCCATTTGTTGAATGTATTTTTGACAATATGCTGCATCAAAGGGTAGGAAATAATTACTACTAAAGCTATGAGCGGGCTCAGTGAGAGTATGGCTAATGGAATCACGAAATAAAATGTCATGTTAAGCACCAAATAAATGTCAGCTATTTTAAGCTAATAAAGATTAGGTTTTTTAGGCACCACACTGAATAATGTAAAAATGTAGCATACTAAAATATCTCCAGTATTTTATTTGATTATTTCCACATTGATGCTCTTGGTATCTCCTAAAGATAGATTTAGAAATCAGAACCTCTCAGACAGCATTTCTTAATCATTCTTTATGTCAAGGGCCTCTGGCAGTCTGGTGAAGAACCTTCATAGAATGTTTTCAAACGCATACTTTAAAAAAATGGTTACAAAGGAAACCAATAGTCTGGTGAAGAACCTCCTTAGAATGTTTTTAAACACATACGTTTAAAAAAAGTGGTTACAAAGGAAATCAATTATGTTGAAATAGAGTCATCAAAATATTAAACACTCCCAATTCAAGTATCCCAGTTCAATGTCTGTTAAAATGTACCTTAACTTTTAGAGTTAAGAGCTTCTGCACTAAGACATCTTTTTGATATCCTTAAATAAAAGCATTTTCTTATTAAAACTGTTTATAATGGGGGGCAGCTAGGTGGCGCAGTGGATAGAGCACCAGCTCTGAAGTCAGGAGGACCTGAGTTCAAATTTGATCTCAGACACTTAACATTCCCTAGCTGTGTGACCCTGGGCAAGTCACTTAACCTTAATTGTCTCAGCAAAAAGCAAAAAACCAAAAATAAAACTGTTTGGCATTTAGTGGTAGTGGTTCTACTTGTTTCATGAATCAGTTGTATTACTGAGTGAGAGTGAAGAACCAAGGTATAATTGAGGAATGAGAAGGGGCTTTGGATTTGTAACATCTCAGTTCAAATATTCCCTCTCTACTTAATACTGTATGACTTTATCTTACTACTCTTCTGACTTTTGTTTGCCTTACCTATAAGATGTGGTGATTGGACAAGATGCCCTCTAAGGTTTCTTGAAATTATAAAATCCTATTATGAATTATATAGAAAGCTAACCAAGGACCTAATGGCTATTTCTCATTTTTTAAAAGGGAAAATATGTTCCCCTTTCCAGACAACCACCATAAAAATGAGCTTTTCCAACCCCAAAGTTCCCTTCCCTCCTGCTGCCTTTAGACAGACTTCCTTGGAAGCCTTCCAAGCAGACAAACTCTGAAGGAGAATTTTCAGAGAATAACAATCTGTAACTTCCCTTGACATTCCATTCTATTTCTTGGCAACATTTACTGTAGGGAAGTTCTTCCTTATATCAAACTGGATTCCCTTCTGTCATCTGCCCCCATTTCCTCCTCCTCCTTCCTGTGTAGGGTCTTTATTCTTGTCAAGTAAGCAAATTAAAAGGAAACAAAGGGAGGTGACTTTTTTTTTAGTAAGATTTTTCTATAGGTTAAAGAGCTATTAGAGATGAGAAGGAAGGAATGGAGTCGGTAGAGAATTCAGATAGGGAAAAGTCAAAACTATACATTTGTATGAAAAATTAAATACTAATCTTTAAATGAAGTATATGAGAATTCAGAT
>JAJPUD010004723.1:167659-184912 GCA_023553655.1 Myrmecobius fasciatus | reverse complement strand
TTTTTTTTTTTTGAAAGAGCAATGTCAGATCTGTGTTTTAGATATATTGGTTTGGTAGCTACATTAGAAAATTTGGAAAAAATATATTAAAGAAGAGAGAAAATATAATTAGAGAAAGAAATTGGTTGCTACTGCAATAATCAATGTGAGAGGCAATATGGACATAAACCACAGCACAAACTGTTTAAATGAACAGATTGGGACCAAAAAGACCTGGCAAGAATTTGAGAAAGAGAAGGAAGAATCAATAATGATATAAAGAGGGTGACTGGAAGGCTGATACTACCATTAACCAAAAGAAGAAAGCAGAGAGGAAGGATAGATTTAGGGAAAAAAATACCGGGCACATTGAGTTTAAAATGCTTTTAGGGAATCTCAACAAAGACTTAATTTGCTAACTTTTCAACTTTATCTGCTTAACTTATGTCTCTTAGACATAGCCATAAATATGTGCACTGAACATCTTGTTTTACTTCTCCTTTTGAGGATTTTTAGGTTCCATATGAAGTTTCTTCCCCTTCCAATCTTCAAGTTGCTTACATTTTTACAAATTCTACAACTATTCTTAGGGTATATTAGGGTGTATAGAGCCACTTTTTGTTATACTCATCTTCCATTTCTTTGATTCTTAGCATGTGACATGCCCAGAAAAGAAGCAGGGGTGGGCCAGAGAATAAAAAGGGAAGACAACATCAAATGACATTTTTATATGTGGAACAGGACTTAGAAGGGTACATTCCTTTAAGTTGATAAGAATATGGGTAATTTTCATGTTGCATAGGATATTTCTTTTTACCATGGCATAAATGAAAACCTATGGTTGGTAATTATTAAGATCACCCTTCCTCTAGTTGCTGGAAGTGGGAAATAAGAAACATAATACTTTCTTTGAAAGTCTTCTTTTTCTTGTATCCAAGTTTTTACATTTATTTTAGAATATGCTCTCCTCCCCCAAAACCTGCTCTTAGTTTCCAGGTCTTTCTTTTTGGAAGATTTTTTAAAAACTCCTTTAAAGAAGGAAATTTATGCTCATGCATTTGGTAGTTAAGGAAGAAGACTGACAGTGTCATCTTAATGTATTCTGATTCACATCAGTCATCTGTATACGCTGACATCTTCATACATTAAAAATGCATTCTGTGTAACCAGGACCAGCAGAACGCGGAATGAATTTAAAGGGAATATCTTTTTTTTTTTTTTTTAAGAAAACTTAAATTTGAATAGGGAAAAGCAAACTTATATGACTAAAAGAATTCAAGATAGAGAGTAAATAATGGGAGAAAGCAAATGATGATTTCTATTGCAGGGGCATTTTCTGAATGTTTTAAAATAATTATTAGGTGAATAATTCTTTCCCACTCCCTCTCCCCCCTTGCAGGTAAATAACCTCTAGTGATCTAGTGATGATAGGATTCTTAAATAATCAAAATAGTTTTTACCAAATTTCATAATTATATAATAACATTAATATATAATATTACGTAAGATATAGTTTTTTGGTTTTATTGTTGAGCTTGGATCTTCCTAACTTGTCCAAGCTGTAAATTCAGTAATAGCTCATGGCCTAGCTCCACTACTGATCATCAAGGAAATTTTGACCTACTCTGTTTCTAATCCAGTATCTTTGCCCACTGAAGTAAACTAATAGCTTCCCTTTCTTGAGGACTCATCATATTGGTGCTAGATAATGCAGATATACCACTAATTTTTAGCTCTACTGAAAATCACTCCTGAACTTAGGTTATCCATTAGTTTCAGTTTCCCTATTAACAGGGACTGCAAGCATGCATCACCACTACTGGCACAATATACAGTCTTGAAAAATAATTAACTTTTATAACTAGGATTACACAGGACTAAATGATCAAATTGTTTCTGATAACTAAAGATACTAATATTCAATAATTTAATTAATTAAATTAACTAAAAAGCATCTATAATGTGCTTTAAGGCTAATAAAATACTTCTTTTGCAATATGGCTAACATGAAATGTTTTGCATGACTATATATGTAATTGATATTATATTGTTTGCTTTCTCATAGTGAGGGAAAGGCAGAAGAGAGGAAGAGAAGTTGGAATTCAAATTTTTGAAAAAAAATTAAAATATAATTCAGAAATATTTAACAAAACAAATAAATATATTTGAAATAATTTACATTACATAGTAATCTAGAATAGTCACAAACTGATGGGGGCAGCAAATCTGAACAATCTGAGTGAGAGGGCAGTGGTGAGTTGTATGCTGGTAAATGTTAAGCAACAATGTGAGGAGGGAAAGGCAGAAATGTAATTAGGGCCTACTTTTGAGTTTGATTTATGTTACTAATACTTTCTTAAATCTAGATATTAACCCTGGTTTGTAATTTGCTAATTCTGGAGATGTAAATGCTCACACTGAAAACTAAACAATTGATAGCCACTTTGGTGCCTGCTGGCTACAGGACAATCCTGGTTATAGTGCAAGGAACTAGGCCAAATGATCTTTCAGAGCTGGGAAAGGAACATCCCAGGTGAAATGGAAATGCTCTTGGCAATGGAAATGGTATCTGCTCTGCCCAGTGCTGTTGTCAAAGGGGAGACTATGAAAGAACAATAAATACAATTTGTTCTGAAAATAGGATATTGGCCAATCAAGGGTTGGACAGGCAAAAAATAAGCAAAACAAAACAAAGCAAATGTCTAATTGGTTACAAATGGGGTATTTCAAGAACTTTATGAAATTTACTATTTAATTTTGATCTCTATTCAGTATTGATTAATTCATTATTAATGGAACCTAATTAATAGTAAGCTATATATTCAGTCTTGTAGACAGATAATTATCTGAAACCCACTAAACTTTATTTGTTTTGTTTTTTATTTTGATTTTAGAAGTAGCTTAAAAGAGCATAATCTTTTACCTGAGACAGACAGAAATACTGATTCCTCAGACCAGTTGGATTAAAAAAAGTGGAGATGAGATAACATTTGCCCCTCTTTGGATTTTCTCAAGCTGATATGGTTATATATTTAAGCACTGAGAATTATGCAGAATTATAGTTTAGGGCTAAAATGAACAGTTCAGTTCAATTAGATTAATAAAAATATATTAAATAGTTACTATATACAAGGCTAAGGACTAAAGAAGGTCAAGAAAAAAATGACATGAAATAGTCCTTGTCTTTTTAAAGACTTCATACTTGTGGGAATGGAGTTGGCAGTAGTATATTTTATATATGTGTACAAATGTAAAGAAATTATCAGGATAATTTGAGGAGAAATAAATCATTAACAATGGAGGGGATCAGGAGATGTTTTGTGTAAGAAAGAGTATTTAGGCTGTAACTGGAAGAAACTAAAAGTTCTAAGAGTCAGTAGTAAGGAAGGAGGGAGCATGATTGAAGCTTGGAAAACAGGTTATTAAAAGGCAGAAGAGAGGAGAGTAAATGTTGACTTTTGGAAATAACACTTAGGACATTCTGTCTGTTTGGAGGAGAATAAAATAAAATGTCTGGAAAAAATAAAATGCCTTTAGGGAGATGGATTAGAGCCACCTTATGAAGGACTTTAAAAGTCAGACTAAGGAATGTTATTCTAGGGGTAATAGAAAAACATTGAAGGTTTTTGAATAAAGGAATGACTTAGTCACACCTATGTTTTCAGAAAATTTGTTTCATAGTTGTGTGGAGAATGGATAGAAAAAGAGAGAGACTGGAAGTAAAGAGACACATTAGAAGGTTTTGTCCTAGCAAGAAGACGTGAACGTCTAAACTAGACTCATGTTAATTTAGGAGAAGATGAAGATGTGAAAGATGCAGTAGAAGTAGTATCAGTAAGATTAATTGGGTACAGGGGAAGGAGAGGGAAAAGTAAAAGTTATAAATCTATGGATAATTGTACCATTTATACAAATGGGGAAATTTTGAGGAGTGACTTTTATATATTTTAAGCCTAAAATGCTTATGAGACATCTTTGCAGTGTTATTCAATAAGTAATTGGGGTGATATGGGACTGGAACAATTAGATTTGAATTATGAGGACTAAGATATTAGATTTGGGAAGTCAACTTAATGGAAATGATGAACTCATGGATAATGAGATCAAAGAGAGAACAGAGCTCATAACAGAATCTTAGGGGACAGAAAATGGAGGATTACAGAAAAAGAAACAAAGATGGTTAGGGTGAAGAGTAGTGTCACAGAGAAGGATCAGAGAAAAGATGGTGGAGTAAAATCAGTATATTTATGAATTTTATAAACACTCCTTCCAAACAACCTAAATATGTTTAAAGTTGAATTCTAAGGGAGAAAGTCAATTAAAAGTTAAAGCAAGTCATTTTTCTTAAAAATACAGGGAAGCCTAGGTATGCAGAAAGAGAGGTGCACAGACATTGGGGTGGGGGATTGGCCAAGAACTTGGTGTGACAGAAACAGCACTGGTTATAATGGCAAAACTGATATCACTGTTCCCTACACACCTCTTCATTATCAGCATTCAACATTAACATCAGCACTGTGACTAGTGTGGTAGAAGTGAGAAGCATCCTGACATCCAAGATGGAAAGGTATACACTTGGTCAGAGGAAGATACCAAGGGACCTCTGTCCTATTATTTAAAGCAGTTACAGTTGCAATTGACAGCTTTGTTGCCTATTACCAGTTCTAGATCTCAGTTCCAGGGTAAAGAAAAGAGCAGTCAAGGTCATGAGGGAGCAAAAGCCCTACTTGGGTTAGGACCATAGCATGAACCAGGATGCTAGTGCCCAGATCTCTCCCCATATCACACCAAACACTTACAAGCCTTCCATTGAATTGTGAAAGCATCAGAAGGGCACAAAAGACCAAAGCTCAGGCCAGACATCTGCTCCTATCCCAAAAGTGAGCAGATCCCAATGCTAACATAAAGTCTAAAGTCAAGGAATGGGCTAGAAAAATAAACAAACAACAACAACAAAAGAATCTTACCATAAAAAGCTACTATGGAAAGCAACAGGGAAACCCAAGACACAAGCTCAGAAGATAATAACTTAAAAACATCTATAACCAAAGCTTCAAATTAAACTATAGGTTTAATGCAAGCCCAACAAAAATTCCTAACAAAGCTAAAGAAAGAAGAGATAAAGAAGAGAAAAAAAAGATTCTAAAAATCAAATAAGAGCAATAAAGAAAAATTGGGAAAATAAATAAGAGCAATGCAATAAAATTATGGAAAAAGAATCAATAGCTTGGTAAAAGAAGCACAAAAAACTGAAAAAAATTCCTTAAAAATCAGAACTGGTCCAATTATAAAAGAGGTATAAATTACATACACACATATGCACACGTGTGCACACACACATACACAGATATTATTACAGAAGCCAAAGGAAGAGTATATTTAGGAAGAGGGGTTAATCAACAAAATCAGTGACTTCAGAGAGGTAAAAAAGGATGTTTAAAAGTGACCAAAGAGTTAAGAAATCAGCTGTAAACTTAAAGATAACAATTTCAGTTGAATGGTGGTTCTTTCAAACACTAAGCATCAATGTGTAGACAACTATATACCTAATAATTGACTTCTTTTTACTCTTTCCATGACAAATTTTATCTTTATCTTTATTTTTCTCCAGATAGCACTGTTCCCTACAGCTCTCCATCATCAGCATTCATTTCCTTGCATAAAAAGGAAGTTAAACATAATTGACTAAACCAGGATTCATATCTAACAATATATGCAATATTTTATTTCCATAATCATCCATCTCTTCAAGAAAAGGAAGGAGATACATTTTTTCTATATGATGAAAATTGATTATTACTTGCACTGTTCAATTCTGTTTTAGTGTTCTTTTCATTGTATTATTGTAATCATCATAAACACTAGCTTTAAAACCCTGAGTTCCTTGAAGCAAAGACCTTCTGGGACTGGTGATATCTTGAACCTCAAGCATTTGGTGAATTTGCTAAGGATATCAGGTGGATAGGGGTTCCTTTCAATACATGCCTTTTAGTTCCTCTGACTCCCTAAAACTTGGAATTTCTTAGGGGCGGCTAGATGGCGAAGTGGATAGAGCACCAGCCTTGAAATCAGGAGGGCCTGAGTTCAAATGTGATCTCAGACACTTAACACTTCCTAGCTGTGTGACCCTGGGCAAGTCACTTAAACCCAATTGCCTCAGCCAAAAAAAAAAAAAAAAAGGAATTTCTGCTGGACTTCAGTGAGGTTGCTTTACTTCTAAAGATCCCTTCTGCACATTGTGTGATTATATAGACACAGCTTGTTTCAATTCTTTTCAATTTTCAATTACTTTTCTAGAAAGAAAGTAATTCAGATGTTAAGGGGGGGCAATATTCTTAAACACATAATTGTGAATCTGCATCAATGAAGTTGTTTGTATTTCTAACTTGTGCTCATTTAAAACTATTCAAGTATTAGCACAAAAGAGGTAGCATACAATTTTAGTCATTGCTTCTCACTGTGCATTGTAGAGTACATAATTATCATTCTCCAAAGTGTCATTAGTGTTTAACATAATAGTCAATGAGAAGCCTAAGGATAATTATATGAGGTCCCTTTTCCTAACTACCTGGAATGACTTCATTTCCAAAAAATAAGAGGGGAAAATAATGGTTATTTAACACCTTTCAGGTAAAAGTTGACTCCTGACAAAGCCTGTACTCATGTAACAATATAAACAACCACTTTAAAGGAAGATTTTAGGAAAACAGGCCACATTTTTAGTTATAGCCCTATTTACAGAATTTTTATGTAAGCATTGACTTTCCCTTGCTTGAAAAATCAATCAAAACTATTTACAGAATACCTATGTATAAGATGCTTTGCTTTTGTTCATTACTTGCTATAAAAAGGGACATAATTTGACACTGCTTAGTATCATGCATTAGAAAACTGAAACTACTGAGTGCTATTAGAGTATTTGAAGCCTATTTATCAAGAATCATAGAATTACAAGTAATAAGCTCTCTGTCACTGGAGACATTCAAGCCAAAAATGGACAACCACTGCCAACAAACTTCTAGAAAAAATTCATGCTTTGAACAGAGTTGAATCACATGATATTCCAGGGCCTTTCTCATACCAAGAGCTTGTCATTATAAATACCTTATAATTTAATCTGATAGACAACTTTTTACCCAATCCATGACCTCTCCCTATATTTTCAGTCTTCTAACCACACTCCATGATATAGCCACCTTAGTCTACTTGCAGTTCCTCAAACATAACACTGAGAACATATAGTACCTAGAATTGTTAGAAAGATCAGATGAGATAATACATGTAAAGTGCTTTGTAAACCTTAAAGTGTCATATAAAGCTATTGTTTTAGAATGTAAGCTACTTGATTGAAAGATTGTCTTTGTATCTCTAGGTTTAGTAATAGACACTAGTACTAGGAAGATCAGACCTGGCAATCATTATTAAATTTCAGTCCTTCCATGAACAAATACTTTTTGATTTGAATTGAATTGAACTAAGATAGGATTATGTATCTAAAATTAGAAGGGATCCCAAGGGCCACAAGTCTATTCCTTCTCTCATTTTACAAAAGAGGAAACTAAGAACTGGGCAAGCTAAATGATTTGCCTACAGTCATACAGGCAGTAAATGTCAGAATCCTGGTTCTCTGCCATCCAAGCCAGTAGTCTTCCTATTGTATCATGCCTCTGATTGCCAACTCTGTCCCTGGAGCTTTTCCAACTTGGTAGGACTATATGCTCTGCTGGTTTAGTCTTTGAGAATGTAGCGTGACATACACTGGCTACATGCCTTGTTGGGGTACTGGACATCCTTTTGATGGTAGTTGAAGCAACTGCTTATCTGCTGTTTTTCAAGGCTGTGACATTTATAAAGTTCAAGAGACATAATAATTTCTGGGTAATTAATCATATTAATTGTTCTAACATAATTAATAAAAGGGATCAGTGTCATTCTCAAATGCCAAAGATTTTTCATGAAACCCCTTAACGTTTATAGAAACTCGGAAGAATGGGTATTCCTAAAGGTGACAATTGACTCTGGTTAACAAATAAAAAAAAAGATTGAATATTATAATGAAAAGTAAAACTATTCTAATGAGAGGCTGAAGGTTGTGACTTTAATCATGTCATTTATTTCCAAAACAACTCCAATCTTGGGTAATCTACCCAAGCCTGAGTAGAACACAATGGGCTTTCCCCTGGATGGGGTCTAAACAAGATTGAGAAGAAAGTTAATCCAATTTCATTATCAGCAATATCTTTTAGATGCTCTCTTGGCCTAGTAGAGAATAAAGTTTTAGAAAGGGATAAATCCTGAGTTTTTCCAATATTAACAATTAATTATTTGATAATTATTTTTCTTCTAGCAAGGTTTCCCAGCTGTCCATAGCTCATTATCTCAATGGAATTTGTACTTCTGTGATTCTTCTTAGGGTCTCCCAGATACTTCACCACTTTGGGGAAGGTCTGGGTCTTTCTTAAAAATGGAGGTTCCAGGATGAACTCACAAATAGGAGAAGGATATCTGAAGGAATAAAGGGAGAAGGAAACCAAGACACGGTAATGAAACTGGAGAATGAAAGACTTCTATGAGAACTTGGATAAGTCACTTATCCAAGGTAGTTTAGCAAGCAGGTGGCAGAATTAGAACTTAAATCTGACAAAGAACTCACCCACTGTTGTCTGAGAGTTTAACATCTCATTATTGTCCATTTGAACTGAAAACCATTTCAAATGAATTCCTTTATTGTAGAATCAAGTGGTTGGACTAGATCAGAGGTTTCAAGCATATGACCTGAGGACCCCAACATTCCCAAGTGTGGGCCCAACCACATTAAAATGTAGTTGGGAAACATTTAACAGAATACATGAAAATACAACAAAATATAGACAATGTTAATGTGTAGTTTTCTAATTCAATGCATGGCATGCAGGGATCCTCATGTTTAGCTTAGTTATGGTTTATAGTCTTATTTTTATCTGAGTTTGACATCAATGGACAAGGTGGTCTCTTAGATCCTTTCCAGCCCTAAAATTCCATGTCTGACACTATAAATGCAACTATTTGGGGATGATCATAAAGAGAAAAGCAAAAAGAAAGCCACCTTTAAAGAAGAGCTAACAAAGTTTTTAAATGTGGGGAAAAAGCAGTAGCAGACACATGATTGGGGCTTCAGGAGGTATTTAGGAGTATGAGGACGATTCCCCCATCTCACAAAAATTGATTCCTTGCTCTTAGTCATGGCTCCCTCAATCTCTTATTATTATTATTATTATTATTATTAGTGGCTATACCTGTTTCCCAAACTTTTTGGTCTCAGGACTCCTTTATATTTTTGAAAATTACTGAAGACCCCCCAAATATTTTGTTTATGTGGGTTATATCTATCAATATTTATCATATCATAAATTAAAATTAATAGAGTGGATTTTGGGAAGATGGTGGAGTAGTTTGGTAAATTTCAAACTCTCCCAATTTCCCCCACAAATAAAACAAATTTGTGCCTCAGGGTGAACACAAACTGTTGAGAAATCAAGAAGACTTGGGGTAAAAGAGGGGCTCTCCTAATACAAACCAACATGATCTAAAGAAAGACTCAGGACCAGAATTAACCTGACTGAAGTGCAAACACCTCTAGGCTAGCTCAACAGAAACATCAAGCTATTTGGTTGAGGCTGGATCCTTGGCAGGAACCATAGAGACTTTCACCTCCAGGACCAGTGGGGGATTTCAGTACAGGAAGACAGAGTGACCTTGGCTGATTGGGAACATCAGACAACATTAGTTGTACTGCTAAGATGGGCAAGAAGGAACCAGCACCTGATGAGTACAGAAGCAACAGGGCAGGGATGCTACTCTCCCAGAGAGAATTTATAGAAGAACTCAAAAAAGAATTCAAAAATCTAATGAGAGACATTGAGGAAAAACTAAAGAAAAAATTAAAACCATCCAAGAAAAACAAGAAGATTATGAAAAAAAAGTTAACCAAATAGAAAAGGAGATACAAAATCTCAAAGATGAAAATAATGCTTTGAAAATTAGAATTGGATAAGGGGAAGCCAGTGAAGCTATGAGAAACCAAGGAATAACAAAACATTATGAAGAATGAGAAAATAGAACAAAATGTGAAACGTCTTATAAGAAAAATGATAGATCTGGAGAACAGATTAAGAAGAAAAAATATAAGAATAATTGGACTGCCAGAAAGTTGTGACCAAAAAGAGAATCTTGATACAATAATGCAGGAAATAGCCCTAGAAAATTGTCCTGGAGTAATAGAACATGAGGAGAAAGTAGAAATAGAAAAAATCCACCGATGACCATCTCAAAGAGATCCTTTGTGGAAAACACATAGGAATATTATTGCCAAATTCTGAAGCCCCCAGATCAAAGAGAAAATTTTGCAAGAAGCAAGAAAAAATCAATTCAAATATTCTGAAGCATAAGACTTACTAGCAGCCACAATAAAAGACTTGGAATCATATCTACAGACAAGTAAAAGAACTTGACCTGCAGCCAAAATATATACAACAAAATTATCCATAATATTGAACAAGAAAAATGGTCATTCAACGAACTTGCAGATTTCCAAGACTTTCTATCAGTCAAACCCGAATTTAACAGAAAATTTGACATGTAAGTGCCAATATCAAAGATCAATTTTAAAGAACTTGACATGGACAAACTATTTAAACATGGACAAATTGTTAATTTTTTTTAACATGGGAAATGTTATATTTTATCTTTAAGATTTACATCAACAATAGGGTAAGCTCAAAAGAAAGATTGGCAGAGTAAAGATAAAAATAGTAATCATGTTATACAAATGAGGTGCAGAGCAAGAATAGACACAGAGGCATTAAAAGGGGAGGAAAGCTCGGAGTTCTGAAAACCTATTCACATGGGGGCTATACCCTATTGAGCCCATTCATATAGGGTATAGCCACCTCCAAAATTTATAAAGAAATAAGGGAGGTGGAATGGGCCAACGGGGAAGCAAAAGTTGAGGGAAGAAGTCAAAGGAAGGATCCCTGGATGGAGGGAGGCTAAGTAATAGGAAGCCAAATTATGGAAAAGAATTTAATGAGTCAGCAGGGATAGGAAACACATGTGTATGTGGGATGTGAGTGTGTATGTATATGTATATCTACATAAATATATCTTTTCTTAACTGTAGCTTGCTTGGGGGTGGTCATGGGAATGAAAAGAGATATATATGTGTCTATGTATATGTATGCATGTGTATGTATGTGTACATGTATATATAAATATATCCTTTCTTAATTATAGCCTGCTTGGGGTGGGGGTGGGAATGAAAGGGGGAAAAATGAATAAAGTTAAAAAGGTGCACAGCAGAGAACAAAAGAACAATTTACAAGGAAGTAAAGAAAACAACCACTCATGAATATAATTTCTTCTTCTCATATATATATATACTTTTAAAAATTGGTATTTGTTGTTATATATTTTGAATTCTCCTTGATGTTCTGCTGGGCACATGATAATGTTCTCTTTTGTTTTGTTTCATTTTGTTTTGTACTGCTTTTCTGTTTTTCTTTTTTCTTATTCTTTTTCTTCAAATAAATTTGGAAAAAAACTAACATAATTTCAAAATAATTGTTTATTAACTAATTTTAAAATAATCATATTAAGATATGTGACATTTTTAATGAAAAATAAGTATATTTTCCAAAACAAAAATGTAACAAGAATGGTATTTTACAAAGTTTTGCAAGTCTCTTTAATATCTGGCTAAATAGAAGACATTTAGATTCTCATATCTGCTGCTACATTCAGTCTATTATGATATGTTATTGTTGGAAATATATGAAGAAAATTCAATCTCATGCAGGTATGTAATTGGAAAAGGGAGAAGCTTAGTAGACAATAATGTCTTAGTATTTTTATGAAAATAATTTTGACCTTGTTGATAGTCTCAGAGACTCCAAGGGTCTGTGGACCATATTTTGAGAAGCCTTGCTTTACATTCATTACCTTTTGATCTATAATTGGAGATACAGTGAAGAGACAAAGCAAAAGGTACCCAAAGTCAAGCCAATAAGCATTTAGTAAGTGCCTACTCCATATCAGACATTGTACTAAATTCTGGGGATACAGAAGAAGCTAAAAGATTGTAGGATATAACATGCAAACCACTATGTACAAGTTATATGACGTTGAAATCGGAGATAATCTCAGAATGAAATCACTAAGATTATAGAGGACTGGAAAAAGACTTGCAGAAGGTAGAATTTTAGCTGAGACACGAAAGCTTGGGAAGCCAGGGAACAACTGTGAGCCAGGAGAATATTCTGGGCATGAAGTCAACCAGTAAAAATTACTGAGAGTTAGAAAATAAAGTCAGAAAAACAAGAAAGTCAGTGTTATTGGAACAGAAAGAGCAGAATATAATGCATTATCCAGAATTAGAAATAAGACAAAAAGCAAAGAGCCCCATAAAAAGTAATGATTATAATAACCATGAACAACAATAACTAAAATAAATATAAAGATTTGGAAAGTGCTTTGGTTACTTCCAACAAAGATATTACAGAATTTCAAAGTTGGAATGGACTTTAAAAGCTATCTAGTATAATTGATAACCAAATACGGATCGCCTCTCCAACATCCAAATTTGACTTGAAACCTCTAATGAGGAAGTATTCCATTACTTTCTGAGGAATTCATTCTACTCTAGAAACATCTACTTTTTAGGAATTTTTTTTTCAAAGCTGCTTACTGTAATTTCTTTCTTTCTTTCTTTTTTTTTTTTTTTTTTTGCTGAGGCTGAGGCTGAGGGGTTAAGTGACTTGTCCAGGGTCACACAACTAGGAAGTGTTAAGCATCTGAACCAGATTTGAACTCAGGCCCTCCTGACTTCACGGTTGGTGCTCTATTCACTGCACCACCTAGCTGCCCTTGCTTACTGTAATTTCCATCTTTTGCTTTCAGTTCTTCCCTTAGGGACCCAGTAGAATTTGTCTTCCATCTGACCACATGAGTTAAGTTAGAAAGGGGAAGAACCTGGATTTAAACTCAGATCTTTTCATTCCAAGTCCTTTGCTTTTTCCATTATACTACACTGATTTACTAGGTGTATGAAAAATCACCTCACCACTCTCAACCTCTTCTTCTTCTTAAGAAGAAGAGAATCTTTGTCAAATGCTCTTATGAAATGCAGATAGACATTTATAACATGATCGCTCTGGGTTATTAAAAATTGACCAATGACTTACCATTGTCCTTTGTGACATCTATATAATTTCAATTCTGACAATGTGATATTCTTTAATTCACAGCAATATAACATCACTAAGACAATATCAGTGTAAGTACTGTGTTAAGATAAAATAAGAATTAAATAAGAGCTTGTAATAAATCAAGTGTGTCTTGGATGGTTTTTATATCTAACATTTGTAATGGAACAAGAGAAGATGAAAACTTGAGGTAGTTTATGCTCACTTGGAATTTATTTAATTACTTATATTAATTTGATTTTCTTTTTTTAATATTAAGAGAAAAGTTATCAAAATTTGAGAATTTATAAAGAACTATCCTAATGGTTGGGGTCACTTTAATGATCCAGAGAAATACTGATCATTTCCCAGGTGGTCTGTGTAGTAAATTACATTTTTTTTTCAAGCTGTCTTCCATCCTTGGAATGGACTCCCTCCTTATCTTGATTATACAATCCTCAGCTTTCTTTAAAGCTCAGCTCAGACATTTTCAATAGACCTTTTGTAATTACCCCCTTGTTGGTGCCTCTCTCCACCTCAAAAAAAATTCCTTACATTTATCTTGTATTTACTCTGTATATATTTTTCATCTCCTTAGATACATATATTTTGTTTTCCTCATAAAGTTTACATTTTTTTTGAGGTCTAGGAAATGTCTGGATTTTTTTGGCTTTGTATCTCCAGCACCAAGCATATAACAGAACTATTGAGTTGATTGTCAACAGTTTATTAATCATTTGATTGATTCTGTCTTTGTCTAATGAAGGGAGGGATGAAGGGGTAGCTGGTCATGCCTGGTTATTCATCCTGAGAGAATGAAATCTTGGGTATTTGGCCAGTTAGCTTAGTAGAAAGATGCCAAACTTCTTGCTTCCAAGAAGAGTTAGTTTAAATGGAAGTTACTCTAATGAGGTACCTAGAAGATTTTATTTTCAGGGGAAACTGAACTGAAGAAATTTATTTCATAACAATTTATTCTAGTCATGAATTCGACTTCACATACAACTTGTTAGTGATGAGATATCCATTATGAATATAATATTTAATGAAATGTTCAGGATCACAGAAGGAAAGCTCCAAAAGCTTCTACATTCTATATATAGAAAAAGCCAAATTGAAAACAGAAAACAAAGTTGGTAGTTGATAGAGTTCCAAGTGTGAAGTCAGCAAGACTCATCTTCATGAGAACCAATCTGTCCTCTGACACTTACTAATTATGTGACTGTATCATTTAATCTTGTTTGCCTCAGTTTTCTCATCTATAAAATAGGCTGGAGAAAGAAATGACAAATCACTCCAGGATCTTTGCTAAGAAAATCTCATATGGGGCCACAAAGATTTGGACATGACTGAAAAATTAATTGATAACAAAAATATCTGTTATGCATGTTGTTATTAGAACAGGAAGAAAGTTATGTTTCATGATGAGTCTGAGCTACCACTGTATGAATAAGATAAACAACTAAAGGCTTTGAACAAATATTCATAATCTTTGGTCATTCTAGTTTATTTGTTGATTACTTGTTAAAAATATCATGTTAGCCACAAATAATGAGTCAACACTAGATTTTTTTTAAAGAGTTGGAAAGAACTTTAGATATCATCTAATCTGATTTATTTTTAAGACAGCAAGGTGGCAGAGTGAGTTAAATGCTGAACTTGGAGTCATGAAAACTTGAATTCAAAGCCTGATTCAGGTTGTGACTCTGGTTAGCCACTTAGTCTCTCTGTCTTAGTTTCTTTATTTGTAAAATGTGAATAATATTGATAATATTGAGTAGGAATACAATATACTACTACACTAGTAAAACAGTAGTGATTGTGTTCACACATACACACAAACACAAAAAAGCCCAAAGATTTTTTTTTTAATTAACAGAAGGAAGTTCAGAAGGAATCACAGGCAAGAATAACAGTTTTGAAAGTCATATGTTGGATTTACATACTTAAAAAAATAAGCTGTGAATCAGAGAGATTCATGATTTCACATATAATTTTTTTTTCACTCTGTATGTGAAAATGTTCCTTTTTTGGTGTTTCTAAAGTTGAGAAATATAAAAAAAATAAAAATAAGCAAAACAGGGGAAAAACTAGCTTGTATTTGGCAATTCTATAGAAATGATCAAATGAGAAAATTTGTAAAGATATTTTCAAACCTTGAAGTATTATATAAATGCCAGCTATCATCATCATTGTCACCAGCAATAGCAGTAGCAGCAGCATCATCACCATCATTACCATTATCATCAATAACATTAGACAAATTAAAAAAGTGAAACTCAGTGAGGTTAAACAGTTTGCTCAAGGTCACATCACTACAAGGGCAGTGTGCCTAGCAGTCTTCCTACTATTAATAATCAATGGGTTATAGTGAAAAAAGAACCTTGAGATTCTTAAAGTGTTCATAAAAGTAATTATGGCACAGTACTAATATACTAAAAGATCAAAAGGTTAAAAAACAAAAAGATTTTGCTCAGTTAATTTAAGGCACCCAGCAAATTTGGGATTACCAACTTTTCACTCAGAAAAGCAAAAAACCTTTCCTTGAAGTCTTGGATTGATTTGGTTAAGGATCTAAAACATAAGTAGAATACAGTTCATTGTATTCTAGAATTATAGACTCCCTAGAGAGATGAATAACCCCTAGAAGGGGATCTCATTTCTGACACAGCTCTGTGACTCTGCTTTAGTCTGGAGCAGGAAATCCTTCCCCCCTCCCATCTTCAACGACTTCATTCATTAATTACTTCTATGCTATCAACATGAACCAAATCTTCCCCATTTTAAGAACAAGCAAGCAAATAAACAAAAACCCCTTTTGCTTGACTCTTGTTGCTGTTTTCAGATGCATTTGACTCTTTTAAACCTCATTTTAGGTTTTTTTTTTTTTTGCAAAGATACTGGAGTGATTTGCCATTTCCTTTTTCAGTTCATTTTACAGAAGAGGAAACTGAGGCAAACAGGGTTAAGTACCTGCCCAGTCACAAAGCAAGTGTCTGAGGCAATATTTGAATTTAGGAAGATGAGTCTTGCTGACTCCAGGCCTGGTCCACTATCCACTATGCCATCTAGCAGTCTCTGTTTGACTCTCCCAAACCCTCAGACTGTCATACTGAACTCTGTTCCCATCCAGATCTGGGATAGCTCTAATTTGGAAGAATTGGGCTTCTCTGAGAGGTCAAGAATATTTTTATAATTTCCTGTCTTCTTAGACCAGCTGTGGTGAAATCTGTTGTTTTAGGTCCTGAATGGACCTGAATTTTGCCCTAAAGGCAATTGGTAGCCATTAAAATGTCTTAATCAAGAAGTGACATAGTAAGAAATTTGACTTCAAAATTAAAAAAAAAATTGACAGTATGATGAGGATAGGTTAGAAAGAGGGAAAGTCTTATAGCAGATAGAACAGTATTTTATGACAACCATGCAGCTAATGGATGATGAGGATGCTACCAGAAGGATGCTATGAGCAGAGAGAAGGAACAAGTGCAAGAGATTGAGGAGATGAAATAAACAAAACTTAGATTACAGTTAACAATGAGGTTAACTGAACTGGAAACAAATATGTAAAGTACAAGGAAGATTAGGTTTTGGGGGAAAATAATAGTTATATTTTAGACATGTTGAATTTGAGATGCTTAGGGGACACAGAAATGAAACTCTAGCAGGCAGTTGATGTGATATTGACATGTATTAGGAGATTATATATGTAGATGTGGGAATCATTTACAGTAAATGAGTGGGTGTCATTTACAGCTGAATATATGGGAGCTAATGAAATGAGAGGGAGGGGAAAAGGAGAGAGAAAGAGAGAAAGGGAGGGAAGGAGAGAAGGAGAAAGGGAAGGAGGGAAAGAGGGAAGGAGAAAGGAAGAAAGAGGGGGAGAGAAAGGGAGGGAGAGAGAGACACAGAGAGAGAGACAGAAAGAGAGAGAGATAGAAGAAGGGAGATAGGGAGGGAGAAAGAAACAGAGAGACAGAAGGAGACAGAGACACACACACACACACACAAACAGAGAGAGAGAGAGAGAGAGAGAGAGAGAGAGAGAGAGAGAGAGAGA
>JAJPUD010004723.1:131468-167649 GCA_023553655.1 Myrmecobius fasciatus | reverse complement strand
AGAGAGAGAGAGAGAGAGAGAGAGAGAGAGAGAGAGAGAGAGAGAGAGTCCTGGGATAGATTTAAGCATAGGAGCAGAACATAGTTGCTGAATCTGTAAAGGAAACAAAAGGACCAAGTCAATAAAGATCAGAAAGGCAGGAAAAGAGTAGCATGTCATCCTGCTTTTTCCATTAGCAAAATTTGAGCAAGAGATGGTAAGCTTATCATGGGAAAGAGAGTTGGGGAGGAGGTGTATATTATTGGGTGCAGGCAGATATCTTTGCAAACTAGTTCTTTTGTCCTCCTGGTGGGATTGTTATATAGGATGAATCTACCACTAGCACCTCTATTTCTTCCCTTGACCTGTGTGAACCAGAGGCTGAATGAAAGTAAAGTTTGGATTCAGTTCTTTGTCCACTAATGGCAGGGATCTACCCTGTGAAATGAAATTCAATAAATTAATCTAAAAATAAGTTTAAAAAAATACATAAAACAACCAAGGAGAAATGTACTTCATCTCTGAAGCAATCTCAGCAAGCTTACACAATAAATTTAACATTCAATTCTGCTCTGTGTTTTATGATGAAAAATTATTATGTTCAAAAAGATGGCAAGGCCAGGTTGTAGGTTTTGTACAACAAAACTTCCAGTAATCTCTTCCTCCTCCAGAGGGATCAAGTGTTCATTAAATAGGATAGAGACTTTTGGGTTGAAAAGAACAGACAACCATGGCAAACTGCATGGTTTCTGAAGGATGAACCTGTTTCTAACCTCCAATTTTGCTTACATAGGCACTCAGGTTAGCATTTCATTCCTTTTATTTACTTTGAAAAACGTATATTGTTCTGGAACTTCTAGGCATGTGCTTGAAACACAAATACAACATTTCCTACATCTAACATTTCCTTTTTACATTTAAAGTAAGGGGTGGAAAGTGGAAGTTTTAGTGAAGGCTGGATTACTGCCATTTTGTGTCAAGAACATCTCAAAAGAACCCCACTGAGAGAATGAAGGAATAGTTGACCAAAAAGCACATAAGCTTCCTTGTCCTTGTCAGTTTTCTTCTTGCGCTTCTGTGGTCTTTTCATTGCTTCCCCAAATCTGGTCTGAAAACTTTTATTGTTTGACTGTTTTTTTTCTGTAGACATTCTGTTGTTGCTGTCATTGTCTTGATTTCAAGATTCTTCTCATGTGTAATGGAAATCTTTTTCATGACATCCATGAAATTTTTTCTTTTTTTCAGAGAGTTATTTAATGCTGACCCTTTAAATTAAGGCTTCCTTGGACCTGGAGTCAGGACAATCTGAGTTCAAATGTGACTTCAGACACTTATTAGCTGTGTGACCCTAGGCAAGTCACTTAATATTGTTTTCCTCAGTTTTTTTTATCTCTGAAATCAGTTAGAGAAAGAAATGGCAAATCACTCCAGTATTTCTGCCAAGAAAAACCCAAAAGATCTCACAAAAAGTCAGACATGGGTGACTATAATCCTCCCTTCCCTCCACCTCATTCAAAAAATCCCACAAAACCATGAGATGGAGATCTTAACTCAATTACAAAAAGGAGAAGAAAAAAAATACAAATAATCCAGTCCAGATAGATTTACAGGTAGATTTTATAAAATTGTTGAAAAACAATACCTATCCTATGTATATATTACTCTCAATAACTGAGTGATGAGAGCGTGGCATAACCTAGTCATCTTGTCCAGAAGATGGCCTGTTTCCTAGATCATAGATTCCCTTCTTCTTCATGCTGAGCCTCAAGCTTATTATATCCAAAGCTTCCTTCTTGGAGATTCTATGATCCCAAGAGTCTTGTTTTCCCTTTCCTTGTCCCTTTCCTATTGCTTCATTTCCCCTAAAACTACAATTTAACCTGTGTGCCTGTAGTAAAGTCTTATTTTTATTCATTATTATCATTATTAGAATTCTTGCTTTTTCTTTAGAAGTCTAGGAGCCACTAAAAAACAGCTGAAAAATACTGGGATAAGTTCTGAGTGGTTTAAATAGCTTTCTATGTGCTTTTAATGATTCTAAACTTCTCACAGAAAAGATGCATTTTTAAAAACACTGATATTCTCTTAAAAAGAATGCCATGCTATTTTGAGTTATGGAATATCATAACTCCAAAAAAATTAAAATTTTAGACAACTAAAAAGCAAGAGAGAGAGATACATGAATATAAGCAGAATGCAATGTAATACCAATGAAGAACTGCAGAGAGATGGCATAAAAAAGTCATTAGAATGAAGTGTGATTAGAAAAGATGGTAAAGGGACAGCTAAGGGGTGTAGTGAATAGAACACTGGCCTTGGAGTCAGGAATCCCTGAGTTCAAATCCATCCTCAGACATTTGATGCTAGTTGTGTGACCATAGATGAGTCATTTAATCATGAATGCCTCTGGGGAAAAAAAAAAAAAAAAGGAAAAAGGTAGTAGTTTGGTCATGTGGTAAGATGCTCCAATAATATCCATGCAATGTCAAAAGCTCTAGAAAGAAGTTCTTAACCTTTTTTTGTGTCCCAGATCTCTTCTCAGAATAACGTTTTTAAATACATGCAATATAATACATAGGAACAGAGAGGAAAACAATTACACTAAAATGCAGTTATCAATTAAAAAAAAGTTCACCTTTTTAGGTTCTTAGGTTAAGAGCTCTTGATCTAGAAGAGCACCTTCCTTTCCTCCCCCTCTCCCCCCTACACCTGAGGTAAATAACCTGTGAAAGATTTGCAGGAGAATTTGGACCAGAGTTGCAAAGAATGAAGGCACAGATGAGTTACAATCTGCATTAGAAGAAGTATGCACATCACTGGGATCACAGATACAACCAAAGTAATAGAGAAGAATAATATTCTGACAATATACTCTTGAAAAAATATTAGATATGTATATAGTAATGAATCTTTTCAAGAAGAGAATATTTACTTTTTAAATTTGTCAGAATAATTTTACTTGAAAAAAGGTAAAGTTAAAAATTATGCATAATTCAAAGTAGTGCAAAAATATTTGGCAGTCTATCACTTGGAACAGGGCAGGAAAGGGCAAAAATACATTTTTATTGAAGCTATGTATGGAGATAAGTGGCAGAGTGCTAGGCCTGGAGTTAGGAAGACCTGAGTTAAAATCCAGTCTAAGACACCATTAAGTTTCTTAACCTTGTTGGCCTCAGTTTCCTTATCTATAAAATAAACTGGAGAAGGAAATGGCAACCACTCCAGTATATTTGCCAAGAAAACCCCCAAAAGGGGTCATGAAGGGTTGAACAGGACTGAAAAATGACTAAATAATATGCCTGGAAAAGGCTGTGGTAGATCAGTCACGAAGTGAGAATGAAAAAACAACAGATGGACAGCTTGAGTAGTATATTGGTACCTTGGAAAGATTGAAAGAGTGAGAAGAAGGAGTCTAGCACATTACTTGGGAGATTTATGGAAGGACATGGGCATGAAATGCATAAGCTAAGAAGGCATAGAGGAGTCATAATTTGCTCTGGGGTAGGGAATTATCCAAATGAATGCAATAATGGCTCCATCATAATATCTAAGTAAGAGAGTTTGTGATCCTTTTGTTTGAGATCCATATTTTTTGTATTTTATAAACAAAAGGATGCTTGTTACAAAATGAATTTCATAAGCCTATTATGAAAATTAAATTTCAGTTCAGTGACATGTTCCCATATAATGAATACTAAATATCATAAATATTAAATATCATACAAAATATCTAGCCCAACTCTAGTTTGGAAGCTACCTAAAAAGAAGAGGTCTGAAAGAAAATTAAGAATTAAATGTTTCTACTATCTGAGCTACACAAAATCTAATTTATATATGCTTCAAAACAGGGATGGACAGTTTTAATCTATTAGAGCTTTGGTCAGAATTTCATGGAGTAGCTAGTCTGCTGAGCTTGGAATCAGGAAGACCCGAGTTCAAATCTGGCTTCAAACGCTAGCTGTGTGACTCTGGGCAAGTCACTTAACCCTATTTGCCTCAGTTTTCTCATCTGTAAAATGAAAATGGAGAAGAAAATGGCAAGTATCTTTGCCAAGAAAACCCCAAAAGGGGTCATAAAGAGTCAGACATGACTGAAAAATGACTGAACAATAATAACAAGCCAAAAGAATAGGAAGCCTATCATTTGATGCTTTATTCTCATCATGTGACTAGATTATTGATTATATGTTATTCTGAGGACATTTTGTGTTTCCTCTAACATTTCAAAATTTGAATAGGGTACCATCAGAAAGGAATTCATCTCTAATTGAGTTAGAAAGGAAAAGTGTTATACTTGAGCAAATAAACAAGCTACACTTCTAGAAGTGTTAAAAAGCTAGATTGAATTTCAGAAGTTTAAGTTTAAGAATTGGAAACAATTGTAGAAGGAGAAATTTGAAATTGTATCAGCCTGCCACTAGTTGGATTCATTGGCATCACTGCATTTGTATGAAGTAGAGAAATAAATCCCAAAGGGACAAGGATTTAGTGAAATAGTCTTTTATGGAGTTAGCAGCTTCAAAGATCATAATGCTTCTGATAAAGAGTCAGGCTGAAAAGCCTGTAGAAGAGCAATCCCTGAAAAACTCAGTGTAAGGGGGGGGGGGCGGAGCCAAGATGGCGGAGTGAAAAGGTGACTCTCTGCCTCTCCTCTGATCTTCTCTCAAATCAACAACAAAATAAGCCTCTGAACTGATCTTCAAGTCAACGAATCCAGAAATATTTGGACACTGCTTTCTGGAGAACTTCATATCAGGTTTGTCTGACTCGGATAGAGAGATAAATAGACGACTCCTGTGTAGGCCGGAAGTGAGGGTGGGACTCAGCTCAGCTCATCACGGCAGAAATTCCAAACTCCAAACTCCAAATTCCAAACACCTGGAATTTATCTGAGGCACTCGGGACACTCTGCCCTGATTGGGGGCAGGTGTTCTGGCAGACTTGCGTTGTTTAAGGAGTAATTCGGACTTAGTCATAGCCCCCACAGACCCAGCACCTTAAGTTAATTCGCCAAAGTGCCCCAGGGCAAAGAACTTCAGCCACCGTTTTTTTCCGAGCCTTAAAGAGACATCCATGCTGTCTAAAAAAAAAATGAAGAAGCAAAAGAGAGCTCTCACCATAGACAGCTTTTATCAAGGCAAAGAAGCGTTGATCCCAGATCCTGAGGTTCCTTTAGACAAAATACCAGAAGAAGGTATTAAAGACCATCACTGGTCACTTTTTCAAAAGGCCTTTCTGGAAGATTGCATAAAGAACCTCAAAAGAGAGCTGGAGGATAAATGGGAAAATAAACTGAAATCAGTGCAAGAAGGATACAATATCTTGCAAGAAGGATATGATGCCCTGAAAAAGAGATATGAAAAAGACACCAATTTATTGAAAAATAAAATTAGTGAAGTGGAAAAAGAGTGCAATGAACAAATTGGCCAGTTACAAAAGGAGCTTAAAAAGGTAACTGAAGAAAACAACACTTTAAAAATAAGAATCGAACAAATGCAAGTGAATGACTCAATAAGACTTCAAGAATCAGTCAAACAAAAACAAAAAAAAAATGAAAAATTAGAAGAAAATATGAAATATCTCCTAGGAAAAACAAATGACTTGGAAAATAGATCTAGGAGAGACAATCTAAGGATTATTGGACTTCCTGAAAGCCATGATGAAAAAAATAATCTAAACACTATCTTCCAGGAAATCCTGAAAGAAAACTGCCCTGAGATTGTAGAATCAAAGGGCAAAATCACCATTGAAAGAATTCACCGATCACCTCCTAAAAGAGACCCCAAAATTAAAACCCCAAGGAATATCGTGGCTAAATTTCAGGACTATAGCACCAAGGAACAGATTCTGCTAGCAGCTAGAAAGAAACAATTCAAATACCGAGGATCAATAATTAGAATCTGTCAGGATCTGTCAGCTTCCACACTGAAGGATCAAAGGGCCTGGAACCAGATATTCCGAAGGGGAAAGGAACTTGGATTACAACCAAAAATAACCTATCCAGCTAGAATGAGCATTATCCTCCAGGGAAGAAGATGGTCGTTCAATGATATAGGTGAATTTCACCTATTTCTAATGAAAAGACCGGATCTGAACAAAAAATTCAACATCCAAACACAGAACTCAAGAGATGCATAAAAAGGTAAAAAGGAAAGGTCTCTTGAGAACTTTATTTTTACTAGGGGGATACTTAAAGTTTGGGGGTATAATTAACTAGATATTACTTTGATAATATGAAAAAGAGAACTAGAGGGGAAAAGGTTGTCATACTGGAGAAAAGAGGGAAAAAGTGGTAAAATAAGATCTAAATAAAGGAGGTAAAAACAAGGTAAAATCACTTGAAGAGGCAAAGAAAACTTAATATAATTGAGAGAAAGAGGGGAGGGAGATGAGCATTGTGTAAATCTTACTCTCATCAGGTTGGGCTCTAAAAGTGTATATCAGACATTTGATTTCACATAGAAACTTGTCTGTTGCTAGAGGGAAGTGGGAGGGAAAGGAGGAAAAGTAAGGGACAAACTAATAGAAGGGAAAATAGAAGAATCAGGGGAAAGGAGTAAAAACGGGGAGGGGTTCTAAAGGGTAGAGTATTGTTTGGGGGAGAGGGTCATCAAAAGCAAAGTACTGAGGAGGGGGGAAGGGAGAAAGGGGAAAGGAAAGGGGAGTATTGTTTGGGGGAGGGGTCATCAAAAGCAAAGTACTGAGGTAGGGGGAAGGGAGAAAGGGGAAAGGAAAGGGGAAAACATAACTTGGGTAAATAAGATGGCAGGAAATAAAGAATTAGTTATTCTAACTGTGAATATGAATGGGATGAACTCTCCCATAAAGCGGAAGCAGATAGCAGACTGGATTAAAAACCAGAATCCCACAATATGTTGTCTACAAGAAACACATCTAAAACATAGTGACACATATAGGATGAAGGTAAAAGGCTGGAGCAGAAAATATTATGCTTCAGGTGAACAAAAAAAAGCAGGGGTAGCAATCCTTATCTCAGATCAAGTAAAAGCCAAGATAGATCTAATCAAAAGAGATAAGGAAGGAAACTATATTTTATTAAAGGGTACCATAGATAATGTAGCAATATCTATACTAAATATATATGCACCAAGTGCAATAGTATCCAAATTCCTAGGGGAGAAATTAAGAGAGATGCAAGAAGAAATAGACAGCCAAACGATACTAGTGGGGGATCTCAACCTTGCTCTCTCAGAATTAGATAAATCAAACTACAAAATAAACAAGAAAGAAACTAGGGAGATAAACCAATTGTTAGAAAAGTTAGGTATGATAGACCTATGGAGAAAGTTGAATGGAGACAGAGACTCCCTGGAGACAGTAGGGAGTTTACTTTTTTCTCAGCAGTCCATGGAACCTATACAAAAATTGACCATGTGTTAGGGCATAAAAACCTCAAAATCAAATACAGAAAGGCAGAAATAGTAAATGCATCCTTTTCAGATCATGATGCAATAAAAATCACGTGCAATATAAGGCCAGGAGAAAATAAACCAAAAGTTAATTGGAAATTAAATAATCTAATCCTGAAGAATGAATGGGTGAAAGAGCAAATCATAGACACAATCAATAATTTCATCCAGGATAATGACAATAAGGAGAAAACATACCAAAATTTGTGGGATACGGCCAAAGCGGTTATAAGGGGCAATTTTATATCTCTTGATGCTTACTTGCATAAAATAGAGAAAGAAAAGATCAACGAATTGGGCTTATTATTAAAAAAAAAAACGAGAAAAAGAACAAATTAAAAACCCTCAATTAAATACCAAATTGGAAATTCTAAAAGTAAAAGGAGAAATTAATAAAATTGAAAATAAGAAAACTATTGAGTTAATAAATAAAACTAAGAGTTGGTTCTACGAAAAAACTAACAAAATAGATAAGCCTTTAGTTAATTTGATAAGAAAAAGGAAAGAGGAAAATCAAATTGTTAGTCTCAAGAATGATAAGGGAGAACTTTCCTCCAATGAAGAGGAAATTAGAGTGATAATTAGGAGTTACTTTGCCCAACTTTATGCCAATAAATTTGATAATCTAAATGAAATGGAGGAATATCTACAAAAATATAGATTGCCCAGGTTAACCGAAGAGGATATAAATTATTTAAATAGCCCCATATCAGAAAAAGAAATAAAACAAGCTATTAACCAACTCCCTAAGAAAAAATCTCCAGGGCCAGATGGATTTACATGTGAATTCTACCAAACATTCAAAGAACAATTAATTCCAATACTACACAAACTATTTGAGAAAATAGGGACAAAAGGTATACTGCCAGAATCCTTCTATGAGACCAATATGGTGCTGATAGCTAAACCGGGTAAGGTGAAAACAGAGAAAGAAAACTATAAACCAATTTCCCTAATGAATATTGATGCAAAAATTTTAAAGAAGATATTAGCAATGAGATTACAGAAAGTCATCCCCAGGATAGTACCCTATGACCAAGTAGGATTTATACCAGGGATGCAGGGCTGGTTCAGTATTAGGAAAACTATCAGCATAATTAATTATATTAATAACCAAATTAGCAAAAACCATATGATTATCTCAATAGATGCAGAAAAAGCCTTTGATAAAATCCAACACCCTTTCCTATTAAAAACACTAGAGAGTATAGGAATAAATGGGCTTTTCCTTAAAATGATCAGTAGCATCTATTTAAAACCATCAGCAAGCATCATATGTAATGGAGACAAACTAAACCCATTCCTAATAAGATCAGGAGTGAAACAAGGCTGCCCACTGTCACCATTACTATTTAATATTGTATTAGAAATGTTAGCTTTAGCAATAAGAGAAGAAAAAGAGATAAAAGGAATCAGAGTAGGTAATGAAGAAACCAAATTATCACTCTTTGCAGATGACATGATGGTATACTTAGAGAACCCTAGAGACTCAACTAAAAAACTACTAGAAACAATTCACAACTTTAGCAAAGTTGCAGGATTCAAAATTAATCCACATAAATCATCAGCATTTTTATATATTACCAACAAAGTTCAGCAGCAAGAAATATAAAAAGAAATTCCATTCCAAATAGCAGATGATAGGATAAGATATTTGGGAATCTATCTGCCAAGGAAAAGTCAGAAAGTATACGAACTAAATTACAAAACACTTTCCACACAAATAAAATCAGACCTAATCAATTGGAAAAATATTAAGTGCTCATGGGTAGGCAGAGCGAACATAATAAAAATGACAATACTACCCAAACTAATCTACTTATTTAGTGCCATACCAATCAAACTCCCAAGAAATTATTTTACAGATCTAGAAAATATAGTAGCAAAGTTCATTTGGAAGAACAAAAGGTCAAGGATTTCAAGGGGATTAATGAATAAAAAGGCAGATGAAGGTGGCTTTGCTGTACCAGATCTAAAACTATATTATAAAGCAGCGGTCATCAAAACCGTTTGGTATTGGCTAAGAAATAGAGCAGTCGATCAGTGGCACAGGATAGGTTATCAGTACAACCTAGGCATTAACCTTAACAATCTAGTGTTCGATAAACCCAAAGACCCCAGCTTTTGGGATAAATACTCTCTATTTGGCAAAAACTGCTGGGAAAATTGGAAACTAGTGTGGAAGAAATTAGGGCTTGATCCATACCTAACACCACATACCAAGATAAGATCTAAATGGGTTCATGATCTAGATATAAAGAGGGACTTTGTAAGCAAGTTAGAGGAACGTAATATAGTTTATCTCTCAGACCTGTGGAGATGGAATAAATTTATGTCCAAAGAAGACCTGGAACTCCTAATTGAACACCAGATGGATAATTTTGATTATATTAAGTTAAAAAGTTTCTGTACAAATAAAACTAATGCAGACAAGATTAGGAGGGAAGCATCAAATTGGGAAATCATCTTTACATTTAATGGTTCTGATAAAGGCCTCATTTCTAAAATATATAGAGAATTGTCTCATATATAAGAATTCAAGCCACTCTTCAATAGATAAGTGGTCAAGGGATATGAACAGACAATTTTCAGATGATGAAATTAAAACCATCTCTAGTCATATGAAAAGTTGCTCCAAATCACTATTGATCAGAGAAATGCACATTAAGACAACTCTGAGGTACCACTACACACCTGTCAGATTGGCTAAAATGACAGGAAAAGATAATGACAAATGTTGGAGGGGATGTGGGAAAACTGGGACACTAATACATTATTGGTGGAACTGTGAACGGATCCAACCATTCTGGAGAGCAATTTGGAGCTATGCTCAAAAAGTTGTCAAACTGTGCATACCCTTTGACCCAGCAGTGTTTTTACTGGGCCTATATCCCAAAGAGATCTTAGAGGAGGGAAAGGGACCCACATGTGCAAGAATGTTTGTGGCAGCCCTTTTTGTAGTGGCTAGAAACTGGAAACTGAAGGGATGCCCATCAATTGGAGAGTGGCTGAATAAATTATGGTATATAAATGTTATGGAATATTATTGTTCTGTAAGAAACGACCAGCAGGACTATTTCAGAGAGGCCTGGAGGGACTTGCATGAACTGATGCTGAGTGAAACGAGCAGAACCAGGAGATCATCATACACAGCAACAACAGTATTACATGATGATCAATTCTGATGGACATGGCTCTCTGCAACAAAGAATTGTCTCAAACCAGTTCCAATTGTTCACTGAAGAAAACCATATACACCCAGAGAGAGGGATATGAAATATGGACCACAACGTAACATTTTCATGATTTCTATTGACATTTGCTTGCATTGTGTTGCCTTTCTCTGATTTTTTTTTCTTGTAGATAGGATTTTTCTTGCATAACTTCTCAAGCATTTCAACATTATTAACATGTAGTGGACTTCCTGCCATCTAGGGGAGAGGAAGGGAATGGGGGTAAAATTTGTAATGGAAAGCTTTGTAAAGATCAATGCTGGGGAACTACCCATACATATGTTATACAAATAAAAAGCTTTAATAAAAAAAAACTCAGTGTAAGTACTTTATAAAGAGAGAATGGACATTTAGCGTTTGTGAATCTTCCTAGTATAGATGCCGCTTCTAAAAGAAATTGTTTATGGATCCTACAATGGGAGAAAGAACTTCCAATTACAATAGTATCATGTATGCATCTACTCTTGTGACACTACCATTGTATTCTAAGTCTCCTTTTCCTATAAACTTTATGTATATTTTTATGAGACTCCACTTCATGTTTATGGAGGAAATATTTTGTATTTATTTGTCTTATTGTGTTTGAGTAAAGGCCCTTGTTAAGAGGTAGGTGTGTCTAACTGATAATCAATGGAAATCACACAGACTGGGGCTCAAGAGTTATAATAGTAAGAGTAAACTGTCACAAGGTAAGATGAAAAAGAACCTAAAGTAGCAGTCCCTTTCTAGGGACACTGCTCATTCTGGGCTCTTCTGTGGATCTTCACTCAGATCATGCCCACTGCTATGAGTGTTCCTTAAAGTTCTAACCTGGGGCTACCTCTCTTTTCCCCTATACTATTTCACTTGATGATTTCATCAGTTCCCACGAATTCAATTATCTTCTCTATAAAATTATTTCTTTACCTATAAATCTAATCCTAATCTCTCTCCTGAACTCTAGTCCTATATCATCAATTTTGTCTTGGGCTTGAATTGGATGTTTAAGAGGTTTCTTAAACTCAACATATCTAAACCAATTCACGTTCCCCCCAAATCTCCTCCCCTTTCCTAATTTTCATATTACTGACAAAGGCAGGACTCAAAAATTCTACTCTTTACTCAGTAACTACACATATCCATTCTGTTTCCAATCTGTTGTCAAATGATTTTCTTTTTTTCTCTCTTTTTAAGATTGGGTCTCCCTATCTAAATCTAGTTAGAAGTTCAGTGGATATCCTTAGGTCCAATACATCATTATTTAGCATGGGAACTCTGACCTGTTCTATTTCAGTCATTTTTAGGCAGTCTGATAGTTTCCTACTCTTGATAGCTCACCTTATTTGGCTTAGATCTTCTCAGGTCATTATAATTCAGAGCTCCCAACCTCATGAGATTGTTAGCCTCAACTTAGAGGCTAACAATTGCTAGGGTTAAAGGTAAATACTAACCTATTGTTACATCTGTTTTTTTTTTCCTTTAAAACATCTCATATAGATTCTCTTCTCTCCAACACATGGTCACAGTTCTAGTTCAGGCTCTCATCCCCTCTCACCTGGACTATGGCAATAACTTTCTAATTGTTTTCCCTGCCTTAAGTCTTTCTCTACATTTATCCATCCTCCATTCATCTGCCAAAGTGATTTTTCATGTCACCCTCAGGTTGCTCATGTTACTTTCATATATGATGAACTTCAGTGCCACCATTTTACTTTCAGTAATAAATATAAATTAATTTTATTTGATATTCACAGCTCTTCAAAATATGGTACTTTACTACTTTCCAGTGTTACACTTTGTTACCCTCCATACATTCTACTAGACAGATACATTAGATCTCTGTCAAACAGAGGGCTTTATTATTTGACTATGCATTTGGACTTACTGACTCCCTGGACTCTTCCATATGGGATTTCCTTCCATTTACACTGTATATACCTTCTATGCATATAGTTATTTCTTACTATTTCTGCTATTAGAATGATAGCACCTTGAGAGAAGTATAGTGCTTTTTTGGTTTTTTGGAGGGAGGGGGGTGAAGTATCCTTGGCACTTATCTCAGTGCCCTAAGCATAATAAGTACTTAATAAATGCTTATTAATGGACTGACTGGGGAACTAGACTGTGAGTGAGTATAAATTTGAGGAGTAGTCCTAAGAGTCACTCTATGCATATAAATAAAATGTTTTGTTCTCTTCTCATATAGTCAACTGTCTATTTACCTATAGATAGTGACAATTTTTAAATCTTTAATGCCATGAATTTTAAAATTATTATTACACTGAAAAAACAGACACACTGAGAGATTTAACATATTGTGCCAACTTATATCTTCTCTCCTAAAGATCCAAATTTGAAAGTCCTACATGAAATCTAAGAATGCCAATACTCTTCTATAATTCTTTCTTTGTGGAATCTAGCTGCTTCCTTACTGTATGGGGCATTCTGGATTCTGGAGTATTTGAGACTACTACAACTTTAAGTCATGGTGGTTGTAATGAAAATAAAAGAGAATTAAGGTCATAAGTGGTAGCACTGGGGAGAGATAAGGGTCTAGTGAGAATAGACTCCAGATTCTAGCTTCAGGAATATTAAATAGAAATATAATTGCTACTTATGGCAATTCTATTGATGTTAAGTTAGGAAAACTAATCACATTAGGAGGAAGTATTCATGTATCAATTGATTAACAAATATTTATTAAAGGCCTACTATGTGGTACTGTGCTCTATGAGCAAAGCAGAATTAAATTAGCCTAAAAGAAATGCTAAATTTCTTTTAGACAAAATAGACTAAGAGAAATTATTCTAAAAGAAAGTGCAAAATCAGTGCAAAAGTCCAAAATGTCATATGGACTATCTGTGTGCAACTTGTGGCAGAGCATTCTGAGCTCTCACTGGTGTTATCAGCCACAGTCTAACACACTGTAACTTGATTCTAACGTAGTAATATCATTTTGGTCCTCTTCAAGAATGGAGGACAACAACCAATTATCCAACCAACCAACCAAGTGTATCAATCCAGTGTATCAATCACTGCAGAAATACATATAAAAGTGAAGCAGTTTCTGACTTTCAGGAGTATGGGGTCTAGCTGGTTGAGACAAAATCTGTATGTATTTAGTTCTAGAGACAATAGAATTTAGTGGGGATGATTTCAAAAGTCTGCCTTTTAGGCTACTAATTTAGGAGTTGTGTGGAAGATAGAGTGGGGACAGACTCAAGGGGGGAAGATCAATTAGGAAGCTAATTTATTAGTGAAGGCAAAAGGTAATAAGGGTCAGAATGACTTTGCTGGATGTAGGCTTTGTGAGTAAACAGAAGGGGATGGATTCAAGGGTATAGGGATAGAAATGACAATATTTAGCAACTGAGTGTATATGTGGAAGTAGGTCAAGGACACTGGAGTTCAGTAAACAGCACTGGGAGAGGAGTCATAAAAAACAGTTTAAATCTCACCTCTGGCACTTACCAGCTGTAGGTAAAATCACCTTACCTCTCCAAACTTCAGCCATCTCTTTCTTATTCTCTGCTATTTATCCTTCCTTCTCAAAGAGGATCATGATATCAAGGATATGATGCTATGATATGTAAGAAAATTGGATTTAAGGGAGGAAAGGCTCTGCAAAGTCACCACCCTTACTTTCTCCTCCAAAGCCATCTGGTTATAGTAGCAATATATAGAGCAAGATGACTGGAGATGGTGTTGAATACAGTGGGAGACCTTGGCTTTTTTAAGCTAAGGATTTTTAACACTTTTCAGTTTGACTGAGGCAGTGCCCATTCAGTGATTAAGGCTTGGGAAGTAATGAAGCAGATATTGTCCTCTTTTACCTAGTTAAAAAAAAATTAATTGAGGAGGGGAAGATTCTCAGGATTTCAGGCCCATACAGAAAAAAATGCTATTTATATTCACTCGGAGTCAATTGGGGTCCACAGTGGCCAAGTGGCCTATTGTTGATCACTCAATGAGAGCCAGAATGATTTGGGTTTAAGGTAAGATAATTAAGAAAGAAATCTAGCTTGTAAATCCTAAGAAATCTTGGGAGGTTTCAGAGATCAAAATTTGCATTCTTTTGAGCAGAACATACACAGTAAGGGTATGATACCCTATGTGGACAGAGGGAAGGGAATGGAAAGAAGGAAGCGAGAGGGAAAGGAAGAGGGAGGGAGGAGAGGGGGAGGAGAGAGGGAGAGAGAGGAGAAAGAAAGAGAAGACAGAGAAAGAGAAGAGAGAGGGAGATAGAGGGAGAGAGGGAGGGAGAGAGAGGGGGAAGAGAGAGAGAGACAGACAGAGAGAGAGAGAGAGAGACAGAGAGACAGAGAGACAGAGACAGAGACAGAGAGAGAGAGACAGAGAGAGAGAGAGAGGGAGAGAGGAAAGAAGGAAGAAAGAAAGGGAAAAAAAGAAAGTTGTATTGCCTAATTGGTCAGTTCCAGTTAGGTTCCAGGGGATCAGCTCCTACTACTAAGTACAAAGGTTGTTTGCCCTTCATTCATGACCATGACATGTAAGTGAATTGAATTTAAGTGAGGGTGGGTTGTATAAAGTAAGCAGCCTCACTTTCTCCTCCAAAGTCATTTGGATCCAGTAGAAATGTATCAAAATGAATGGAGATGACTTATACTAAATAAGAGAAAAGAGTTCCCTGAACTTATTTTAAAATGATGTCTGAGAGAACTGAATCAGTCAGATAGAAACAGAGAGATTTGAATTAAAAGGTATGGGAGAGAGGGAAGGGAAGAAGACAGGTTGTCTAGGTAGGGGAAACAATAATAAGAAGCCAGTGATCAAAGGGATATGATCTTTGGCACCTAGTAATCCTCAAGCAATAGGTTGTTAGATACTTATAGCTACTCATTCCTCAGGAAAAAAAGGAAGCATCTATGTTAGGGAGAAAGAAATAAATTACTGTCTCTTTTGATAATCCCTTTCCCCAGTGTAAGCATATTTAACTTCAGGATCAGCTTTAGGAATGGTGTGATGTGTAGGGTCTTGGAAAAGGACCCCTGCACCAAGGACTATCTCCGCTACCTTCCTTTATTTCATTACTGGAGATAATAGGATCATAGGATTTAGAACTGAAAGCTACCTTACAGACCACTTATTCTAGTCCAGATATCATGTTGTCTAGATACGGAAACTGAAGTTCAGAAAACTGAGATGATTTGCCTGAGGTTGTACAGGTAAGACAAATCCAATTTTATTTCCACTATGCCAAGATAAAAAAAAAAATCCCCAAAGCAAAAAACTTCACAAATAGACAGTAGAGGTTAGTCCACATGATACAGTTCTTTTCCAGTTTTAAATTCTATGATTCTGTGACTTCCAATCCAGCACTAATCTACCAATCTATAAATCTGGTAGGACAAAGTATATATGAGTTTTAATTAATTTCAGTCAAAAATTGAAAATTATCAGATCCTATTTTGTTTTTAATAGAGCAAAAGAGAAGGCTGAAGACACTAGAAACATACTTTGCCTATATTAAACATTTTGTGGCCATGCATCTATGTTTATTTTTTATCTATGTGCAAGCATAAGCTGCTTGCAAAAATATTTCATACCCTTCCTGACCTGAAAGCTTTGTGCTTTAGTGAGAGCTATGTTAACCAGTTTTCATCTGGGTAATACTGTTCTGAAATCATCCTTAGAATTATACTGGTTAGTTTATTCTTCATGATTTTCTGGAAGGATTTTTTTTTTTTTAACCATCATCCTTAGCAATACTTTCTTACTGTCAAATCCAGTTTGGCAGTCAACTGGATTAATCTAATGATGGAATTGTTCCATTACAATCAAATCAGGGAAACATGAAGAAGACAAAACTCAAGTTACATATACCTCTGGAGGCATATTAGACTATTATATCATTTCACACAGTGCAGTGATACCAATATAAAATCAGTTTCCAGCACTTTATAACAAGGATGCTGATATTAAAATTGTAATTATTTTTTTCCACAACAATCTGGGGCCCAAGAACTACTACAGCATTAAATATAAAGGGTGCAGTGTTTTCTTTTTCCTTGCTCAATCTCTATTTGTTAATATGCTATATTGATATTTCATCAGTGACTGGGTTGCATGTGCAAAGAGGGGACTGTGAACAAACACGAGGATAAGAAAAAAAGGCCTTTCCTTGGAATGTGAATACTTCTAGCTATTTTAAAACTGTTTTGAACATATGTGAGAAAATGTGTTGAATCCAATTACACTGTCATATTCTGGTAGCTAGTTAATTGGAAGTACAACTACTTTGCAAATGACCAGTTCAATAGAAATGAAATAGATGTCATATTCAAAATCAAATCAAATCATAGGCATAGAAGCCAATTTATGGCAAGCCTACTTTCCTCTAAGCTATATTGTCCAGTTTGAAAAATGTGTATTAATATGTATATATGCACACATATATTCCCAAAGAATATCTATGAATATATTCATACATGACTATGTATTCAGAAAGAAAATGGAACATAGAGGGATCTAGTCAGAAAACTTTCACTCACAATATTTATGAAAAGGAAGCCTACTACCTTGGTTAAACCCATTGCAATTTCATCCACCCTTCTTCCCCCAACCAAGGAATCTCACTTTTTTTGGGGTGTTGCTTCCAGCAACAATTTGGGAATAATTTAAACCTGCTTTTAACAAATCTGCTGCTGTTGCTAAATTAAAAAAAAATCTAATTTCTATGAGAGAAATTAGATAAGAACTCTTTCCCTCTGTCTCCCTATTTGGGAAAAATCAAGTGGGGTTGTTGGAAGCACGAATTTGATGCTCCCATTCATTCAAACACAAGCTACTATACAAAACCCCATGACTTTCATTTCACAGTAACCAATTGTACATTCCTCATTGTGATCTCAGAAAGGAGTCTCTGTAACATCTTGACACTAACCTGAGTGATTTTGAGTACTCCCAGCAGAGGTTATCTATGCTACTATGCCCGATCAAATGCAAAAATTTCCAAGTTACCCAAGTGGAGGGAAAAGACTTTTCACAGAAGGTGCTCTGAGTGTTAGCTCAATGAAAGTAAAACTTCAGGAAAGGGATACTAAAGGGATACTAACTTCAGGCAGTGAGTCCTCCTATGGAGAAGTCCTGAAGTTCACAGAAAGGAGAGTCTGCACTTAGCTTTTCTGCCTTCAGAGCAGGCTCTTTGAACTCACTCTGCTTTGCTGGAGCCCGAGGATGTGAAAACACAGGAAGAACAAGCATATGCATAATTGAGCAACTACTCTCGGAGATTACCAGACCATATCCATGCCTTTCACACCCTGTTACCCAACCCCACCTGCAAACCTGACCACATTCGCATTCCTGTAAACAAACGGCATTGGCCTATTTAACCCCAGCATTCTTTTTCAATAAACGAGACTATTCTTCCTGCCCTGTAGTCTCCTTCCTCTCTCTCGCCTATTCTCCCCCAACAGGTCAGGTCCTCCTCGCCCCCACGAATTACTAGTCCTGCCGGACAGGACACTGCTTAGGAAAGTGAAAGCCAATGCCTCTCCTTATTTTCTACCAACGTCGTTCTGTCAACTAAGAAACTCCTGGGTTTGGACATGTGGTCCAATGTTGCAAAACTCTAGCTAGGATGCTCAAGATAGCCAAAGTAACTTTGTATTACCATTGCTGTCTCCTGAAAGCTACTTCCCCTTTCAATCCCACTGTCATTCATCTCGGTGTTTTTGTTTTTCTCTTAATACCTCGTTACTTTTTGAGGTTTATAAATTTTAATTTTTTAAAATTATATTTGTCTTTTGCTGTTATACAATTACTTCTCGATATAATTACCAACCACATTAGCCGAGTCATCCCTTGTAACAAATACAGTTAAGGAATACCAAACAAAGCATCGACTTTTATCAGTGTACACATGATTCCACACCTATAGTCACCCTCCTCTTCAAAGTCAGGAGAGAAGTGCATTCCTTATTTTGGGGGTTTGCTCTTTCAAGCTTCCCTGCCCAGTCCCATGCAGTCGGCTACTTCTCAGAACTCAACTTTGTTGCCAATTCTTCTCACTGGGAGATTCCAAGCTGGTAGAAGGCACGCCTGGTATCCAAAACAGCCGAAAGGAAACCCTTTGCCCCGGGAAAGGGAACCCGGTCAACCTAGCGGCAACAACAATGCAGCTACCAGGGGTGGAGTACGCCGCTGCAAGAACAGCTGGAGGGCTATGGCCCTTTAAGCTGTAGCCTAGGAGCGAGGATACCCGGCCACCACTTTGCCCACCCTTTCACCCAGACAGGAGCCTTTTTCTGTTCTGTGGCACGATTTGAATATTGACCCGCCCGCCTGAAGCATCATCACCTTTGGTGGAAGGGGCTCCTGCCCTTCTTCTGCGGGGGGCCCGAGCTGAGTTGAACGCCCCCTTGTCTCCCTCCTCTTCCTTTTCAGTGGTCTGGTGACCGAGCTTCCAGCCACTGCATACACCCGTGCCCAATGTGCTCCAGCTGCGAGAAGGTGGAGGAGGAGGAGGGGGAGACCTGCCAGTTCAGGGGGAGGGTCTGTGAGCAGGAGACGCAGCTGAGGTAGTGCTGCTGCAACCCGCCGTTCCCTTTCTCCAAAGGAACTTTCTTAAGATAAAAGGAACCCTTTCATCCATTACAAAGCCCTCCAAGACACAGATCTCCGTGCTGCTGAAAGGCACAATTTTACTTATCCAGAAACATAGCTTCCCTCATGGTATCTTCAGATCCTATGTCTATTTTTAAGCGGCTTTGAAAACCTGGTTGGAGGGTTTCTTTCTCACCTCCTGAGGAATCAGGAAAGAGTAACACAGAAGAGACTCAATCTCTAGTGTAATGGGGAGAAAACACATTAGTGGGTATGGCTCTGCCACCAGATAGTTCAATGACTTTGAACAAATTAGTCCCATTTTTAAAATGAGGAGTTGAATATAGGAGTTCTTAATTTTCACTGGGGAAACAGATTCTAGAGGTCCATTAATTTGGATGGAACAAAAAAATTACATCTTTATACCAATATAATTGATTTTCTTCATAAGTCTATGCATTTTATTTTCTATTTTTAAAACAATTATTTTGAAAAGAGATCCATAAATTTTGCAGACTGTATAAGGGTTCCATGCAAAACTAGGAACTAGAGGAATCCTAAAATGTTTTCCAACTCTAAAATTCTAAAGAGGTAGAGGGGAACAATAGAATGCTAAGTGGTTTTGGATCCAAAGGATATGTATAGGTTCATACTTGGGCTCCATCATCTGTTAACTGTGTGACCTTGAGCAAGAAAGATTAAATAACCTTAGAAGTTCCTCTCAGCCCTGAAGCTACACTTCTCAGTGTATTCTATCTCAGACATTCTATCATCTGATCTCTAATTGAGCTTCTCTATTTCTTTTGTGACCTTGACCAAATCACATTCTGAGCCTCAGTTTCAGCAGTTATATGATTAAAAGCTGCATTAGTTGATGGCTACTGGCTTTGACTTCCAACTTTAAATCTAAGAACCAAACCTTGTCTAGAGCTTTAGATTTGGAGTCAGATGCACTTGAGTTTGAATCTTCCTCAGACACTAGCTATGTGACCTTGAAGAAAGAAAAATTTTTTCTTTGAGCTTCCCCACGTGTAAAATGGTAATAATAATAGTATTTCTCCCAGAGGATTTGTCATGGAGATGTCAATAAAAAGAATATTGAAGCTGGTGAACTGGTGCCCAATTTGTATTCTGCCTCAGCTGGCTACTGTGAGGTTTTGGGCAGGTCACAGCTACTCTGGGCTTCAGTTTTCTCTTATGTAAAATGAATGGATTGGACTAAATGGCCTTTAAAATCCTTTTCAGCTCTAGGCCTATAATCCTATGAAATGAGATTAAGTATGTAAGGTCCTTTGGAGAAGTTATAGTATCATTGTAAGCTGTAATTTACTATGCAAAGCTTCCTGGAATTTGAATTTTAGCAGATTTTCTAGCCTAATGGTATTAATATCTTTTGCACTAACATAGTCCCATTTTCTGAACTATCACAAAAATTGTTAGGAAAGTATCTTGCTAACCCCAAATAGTGCAGGTTTATAAGTTATGCACTGTATAAGTGAATGGTATTTGAGTGCATGCTAAAATCAAATATACTTTAATTTCGTTTGGATTGTATCATGGCTTCCTAAACTTTTTCTCATAATGGATCCTTTTAGCAATCTGAGAAAGTCTACAGCTTTTCAGATTTTTTTTAAGTGTACAAAATAAAATATAATTACAAAGGAGACCATGCATATCAAGTAATTAATGAGCATTTTAAAAAAAATAAGTTCATAGTTTCCAGCTGTGTAAGAAGGCTCTAATGCTAGCCTCCTTTTAGTTAAATTTCTATGATGGGATGAAAAAGGGACTCACAAGGCACTGAATAGTTAACAAAAGCTTTACTTTGTTCTTATATATATATGATCATACACACACATATACATATAAAGGATAAAGTGGCTCTCAGATTCTTAGAGCTGGGCCCCTGTCTTCCCCATATGGAAATGAATGAGATCATCAGGGCAGGAAGTGAAAGATGGGGTACTTCACATGGTTTTCAGAAATCCAGCTTATTCAAGGGGTCTAGACTCCATGTGGTTGGGATTTTTTATACCTTCATATGTCCAAGAAGCAAGCACTAATCAGATTTTAGGGGATAGGTTGGTCTTCTTTTTAAGGAAAACTAATTCCTAAGGCATGGGAAGGAGGAGGAGATGTCTGGGGCTATTCTAGACTAAGAAGAAAGCTGCTTCAAAAAAGTTGAGGCTAATCAAGGTCAGCTTTGTTTTGTTTTAGATAAAACTTCTCCATTTGTGGGTGGGAGAAAAGAAGCTGTAATGCTGATGAGATGCTGGTCCTATCACACTAGCTTGGAATGAGATGCAATAGCTACAAAACTTATGGTCCTTAAATTAGAGTTGGTTCAGATAACTGAATGGAAAATTAAGAAACTAGGGTTCAGTACCATTCTTATCTTCACTTCTGATGTACTCCCTTCCTCAAAAATAATTAGCTATAATGCAGTCTCCAGACAGTCTAAGTATAACTTCTACACTCCTTTTATCCTGTCTACTCCCCAGTGTTTTAATTAGAAATTAAAAGTTTAAAGTTTATTGGTTATTTTGAAAGGAGTTGTTTTGACATAGATTATAAAACCTTTTGGAAATCAGGAATAATAATAATAATAACTAGCATTTAAATGTACATGGTATTCATATGATATGTGATGAAAAATCTGTTAATACTGGCTACTAAATCCTTGTTTCTTAGGTTTAAAAATAAATAAAGATAGAGTAAATGCAGTTTAATTCTTTTTTAAATATATTTTTTAGTTAAAGCTTTTTATTTATAAAACATATGCATAGATAATTTTTCAACATTGACCCTTGCCAAACCTTCTGTTCCAAATTATCCCTTCCTTCCCCTCACTTCCTCCCTTAGATGGCAGATAGTCCAATATATGTTAAATATGTCAAAATATATGTTAAATCCAACATATGTATACATATTTATACAGTTATCTTGCTGCACAAGAAAAATCGGATCAAGAAAGAAAAAAAAAACTGAGAAAAAACAGAATGCAGGCAACAGCAGAGAGAGTGAGAATGCTATATTATGGTCTACTCTCAATTCCCACTGTCTTCTTTCTGGGTGTAGAGGGCTCTCTTCATCACTGAACAATTGGAATTAGTTTGAATCATCTCATTGTTAAAGAGAGCCATGTCCATCAGAATTTATCATTGTTCTTGTTGCTGTGTATAATGATTTCCTGATTCTGCTCATTTCACTTAGCATTAGTTCATGTAAGTCTCTCCAGGCCTCTCTGAAATCATCTTGCTGGTTGTTTCTTATAGGACAATAATATTCCATAACATTCATATACCATAATTTATTCAGCCATTCTCCACTTGATGGGCATCCATTCAGTTTCCAGTTTCTTGCCACTACAGAAAGGGCTGCCACAAACATTCTGATGCAGTTTAATTCTTTATAAATACAGTGAGAAAGAACAATGCCAAACCTTAGGACTACTTCAGCACCAAACCAAACCATGTGTTTCCTTAGAATGTGTCTGCACTTCTTTCTTATTCAATTCGTGTCTAAGTTTGTGAAAATGTTTGTGAAAGGAACTGTAATATGCCCACTATATTTTTTCTCAAGGCAATTGAGTTGAATTTATCACTCACCAAAATGTTGCCTTCTTAAATGATGTTGGTGTACCATTGTCAGTCAGATGTTCTTGAATGCCCAGTCATTCATTATCATTTCTGACTTAAAATTACTGTTGGGCTTGATAATATAGGTCTATAATCCTTGGTTCTATGGAGGTTGAGGCTGGTGGATCACTTGAGCTTAGGACTTTTTTAGCTGTATACAGAGGGGCTAAAGCAGATCCTATGTTCACAATGTCAGATATAAGTATGGTGAGTGTTGGGGAGCAAATGTGGGAGGGGAACACCAGGCTGCCTAATGTGGAGCAAATCAGGTCAGAAGTGGAGCAGGTTGGAAAAGCTTCTGGGCTCATCAACAATATTTTTTGCCTTTCTTTGAATCCTTAATACTTAGTATAGCACCTGGTATATAATAAGCACTTAAAAGCTTGATGACTGACACTGATTTGAAGTAAGGAGATCTGGATTTGAATTCTGACTTTGACTCACTATCTATGTGAAGACAGTCATCTTATCACAGCAGATATGAATGCTGAACTTGAAATTAGGAAGACCTGACTTCAAATCCTGTCTCAGATACTAGTGTGAAAAATTATTACATCTCAACCTAAACTTAACCTAGGAAACTTTTTACAATATCTTCCATAAGTGATCATCCACTCTCTACTTCAATATTTCCAGTGATATTTAGCTACCACACTATGTTTCTGATGAAGCCTTTTACACTTTCAGGCAGCTTTTATTATTAAGTCCTCAAAGAGATAGAAATACTAGATCATTTTACTCATATCCTGAGGAACTTGATTGAGTCAAGAAGCAACAGTTTCAACACAGCATAGAACAACTGATTGGTTTAAGATTGGAGAATGCTGTATATTGTCACCTTATTTATTTAACTCATGTGCAGAGTACATTATGCAAAGTACCAGGTTGGAGGAATCAAAATCTGGAATTAAGATTGCTGGGAGAAATATCAATAATATTGATAATATTCTGATGGGAGAAAGTGAAGAAAAATTAAGTAAGAGTTTAAGGAGAGTGTGAAAATTGGTTTAAGGGGAATATTAAAACAAACAAGCAAAACTCCCCTAAGATCAGGGCAACTTGTCCCATCATTTTTTAGATAAAATAGAGGGTGATGAAATGAAAGCAAAGTCAGATTTCATATTCTTGAGCTCAAGATCACTACAGACAGCATTTGTAGTCATGAAATTAAAAGAAGCTTGCTTCTTGGAAGGAAAGTTATGGGAAATCTGGGCAGCATACTAAAAAGCAGAGACATTACTAGAGACATTACTACATTACAGAGACAAGCATCCTATAGTCAAAACTACAGTTTTTCCAGTAATAATGTATGGCTGCTAAGGTTGGACTAAAAAGAAAAGCTGAGAGAATCTACACTTTTGAACTGTGATTCTGGAGAAGACTTTTGAGAGTCCCTTGGATAGCAAGGAGATCAAAGCAATCAATAATTTAAAAAATTTAATTTAGACTTTTTTGAAAGGACAAATATTGAATTTAAACTGAAGCTTAAATGTTTTGGCCACATAGCGAGAAGACAGGATTCATTGGAAAAGACCCTGATGCTGGGAAAGATTGCAAACAAAAGGAGAAAGGGAAACAGAATGAGATCGATAGAGTCATGGAAGCAATGAACATGAGCTTGGACAAATTTGGGGAGTTAGTGGAGTATAGAAGGGCCTAGAATACTATGTTCTATGGCATTATGAGCAGTTGGACACAACTAAACTACAACAACAATTTTCAGCAAGTCTTACCTATATCAAGAGAAAATCTTCCTCTCTATAACTTCTACTCTTGATTGCATTTTCTATATGGTCAAGTAGCAAAATTCTCTCTCCCTTTCCACATGGAAGTCTTTCAAATACTTTAAAACATGTGTCCCTTAGGTTTCTCTGGGTGAAGCATGTCCTCCTATTTTGATCTCCATATCAAATTGTCTCCATTCACTTCACCATCCTAGTTAGCTTCCCTGTAGATAATTCAGTTTGTAAATCTTAGCCCACAAATGTGTCTTCTAGAGCTGAACATATTAATATAGATTAGTCTTAAGTGGTCAAAGAAATGAGCTGCTAGGATCTCCCTAATTCTTTATATTATCTTTCTGTTAAACATTCTAAGGTTGGATTTGCTTTTGGATGCCTTGTCACATAGTTAACTCATTTGGAAACTGAGCTTATATTTTGCTAAAATCCCTTAATCTTGTTTTCCACAGGAATTGTTTTTTAGCCATTCCCCTTCATTATGTTGATTTTTTTTTTCAAGCTTGCATATAGGATTTGGCTGGGAAATGTGATCTCATCATTATGGCCTTCCTTCATTCATGCAAGTTGCAAGCCTTCTATGGCTGCCCATCCTGTGAGGGTCTTGCCCATGTCTAACTATAAATTAGTCATGATAGATCCATTCAATATTCTGAGGACCTTTTTTTCCCCCTCTTTATAATGTGAGGATATCAATGGACAACATTTTAGCCTACCATTTCATCTCCTTTTTTCCCTTATTGTTTGATAATATTCTTTATTTTAGTTCTATCCAGACCACCTCATATCCACCATTTGACCTATCTATTGTTTTCTTTTACTTTGGGCAAGTTACAACTTCTCTGGGTTTTCGTTGCTTTATATATAACATGAGGGTGTTGGACTAGACAATTTTTAAGGTCCCTTTCTGAGCTACTTCTAGGATCCATTTGTTCTATTTTATTTGCTTTTCCTACTTTTATTCTTCTCCATTATATACAATTGTAAAGGCACCACAGTAATTGATAATGAAAAGTTTGTTATGAAAATAATTTCTCCTTTATCCCTATTACATTTCATCTTATTGTATTTGTTCTAGCCTGCCTGTTACAATCTTTTTGGATCATGATTAATAGCCAAAATATTTATCTGTCTCAATTCTATGCAACCTGAAAATATAAGGATATCATCTGTGCCTTTATTGAAGTCACTACAAAAATCTGGGCTAGAACAGGGCTAAAAATTGATTCCAAGAAGCACTCAACTGACATTGATCTATTGAGCAGTATTCTTTGGGTGCAATTATTTAACCTGTTCCTGAATCCACTCTATAGGTCTTTCAAGTAACCCACGTCTGTTGACCTTAGGGAGCATAAGAGACTTTACCAAATGCCTAGTTGAAATCTAGAGATATAAAATGTATAGTATCCCCCTGATATACACATTTGGTAATTCTATCAAAGGAGTTTGCCATGGCCTGATTTTACTGAATATATGTTGATTCCTAATGATCACCACTTCCTTTATTTAATTCTCACAGATTCTGAGTTGTAATTTATCTGGAGAACAACTAGAGATCATGCTGGTCAAGCCAAAATTTATGGGGAATATCCAAAGCATGCAAGTAGGGAAGGAAGAACCCATGAAATGCAGGCTAAATCAGAGGTGTAAGACCAGGGAATTTGGCACAGAAACAGTGAGAATCTAGCAAAAAGCAGAGTGGTGCATGCTATGGAAATAACATGAATTATACTATTTCCTTGTATGAGAAAGTACTTTTATTGCAGATCCTTGGGATATACTCACATTGGCATTTCATACCCCTGTGAAAATCAGATACATTGTTTTTTCATTACCTTAGTGATTGTTCTTGAGATTTGAACTATTAATAAAAGATATGCAAAGGTAGTCTCCCAAGGAAATTGCATGATAGATAACAACCTCATGAGGTCTTTTTATTTCCCTGAGAATATTAAAAAAATCATAGGACATAAGTTCTGTCTTTGAACTACCTACTTTGTTTTTAGGCATGATTCCTTTTAAGATTTTGTTTTAATCTTCTAATACCAATTTCTCCAGATCCGGGACCCTCAGTTCCCTTTTCCATACATTTCCCTTTCTTTTAGAATTTCATTTTTGTCATGTTTCCCTGGAAATTGGTTCCTTAGGGTGTTAGTATAATTCACATACCTGTCTTAATGTTTTTCAATCTCTAAGTTAAGCCATCACCTCTTTCTTGTTGGCTTTTCCCCCTTTCCCTTGACTCTTTTCTGTTTTTGAAATGTCTTACTCAAAATTATTATCATAATAACAGATGTTCAGAATTACAAGCAATGGAGTAGAACTTGCAGAGAGATAAGTTTAAGTTTAATATGAAGAAAAAATTCCTAACAATTCAAGCAATCTAAATGTGGAATGGGTTGCCCCAAAACTAGAGTGTTCTTCCTCATTGATGTTCCGTTACTCATGCAAAGGCTGAATAACCACTTGTCAGGGATTTTTTTTTTCCAGATACAGTTGACACAAATTCTGTGATTCTCTAGAAATCTTATGGAACTCCTGTGTCAGAGATTCTCATGAGTCAATGACCTTTGGTAAATTGGAGGAGATATTTCTGTTCTTTTTGTTTGTAGCTTCTTCCCCAGTAAATCTGAGAAAACATATGTGTAATATTTCTAGTATAATGAGACTATCTTCCATGTTTTAAAGGTACATACTAGCTTTGTAAATAAAAACAAAGTTTACAATATTATACAATTTTGTTTTCCCGAAACAAGGACAAAAACTAATCAGAACCACAGACCCTTAGATTTAGAAGGGTAATCCATACCCTTCTAATCCACAGAAGGGTAAAAAAAAATTATTATTGTATATCCAACAAGTGACCATCCAGACTCTACTAAAGGATTTTCAAGGTTAGTGTGTCCACTTCCATTCTATTTTGGACTATAATTGTTAGTGAGTTTTTCTTGCCATCAAACTAAATTGTCATCATTGCATATTCTATTGATGATTGATTATGATTCAATGATTCAAAGTCTTTTACTTTTCTTATCGATATCTTTCTGAAACTGTTACCCAGAACTGAACACAATATTCCAGGTACAGGATAAAATACAAATTCTATCTCCTCCCCTCCTTTTTTTTTTTTACTGGAAGCTATGTCTTACAGGGTAAGAAAGCATTTCCTTTTTTTGGCTGTCATATATTGCTGACTAATTTTGAGTTTGCATTCTATTAAAATCCATAGGTTATTTTTCATATAAATTGTCTGATTGGGTGTTCTTACATCTTAAATTTCTGAAGTTGATTTTGAATGTTAATGTAAATCTTTATCTGTAGTGAATTTCCTCTTCTTTGATTCATCTCATGGCTCTTGTCTATTAATCTATCTTTAGATCCAGACTCTGTCATCTTATGTTTTAATCATTCTTTCCTATCATCTACAGATCAAATAAATATAATAGCTATGCCTTTATACAACTCATTGTTTAAAAAAAATTAAGCAGCTCAGCAGAAGATCCCTGAGGAACTCTACTAGATATCTTTTTCAAAATTAACATTTAACCATTAAAGACATTTTTTTGAGAAGAATCATTAGTTGTTCCCAATCCATGTAACTGTTTTTGTCTAGTCTGTATCTCTCTATTTTCTCTGTAAGAATAGTATGAAACAATTTTTCAAGTGTTTTGCTAGAATCTAGGTAAACTCTATTGCATTCTTCTGATCTACTAGATTAAGAACCTGTTGAAAAAATACATTCTATTATAACATTTTGCTGGACAGCAAAGTCAAACTCATTGAATTATAGTTTATAGATTCTTACTATTTTAATTTTTTAAAATTGACCTCATCTTAGGATTGATACTTCTCTCATTTAAAAAAAAATCTTTTAAATATTATAGATAATGGCTCACTAAGCATATCTATCATTTTTTTCCCCTTCAGTAATTAAAGTTGTAGTTTAGCTGCTCTAGATTCATTAAAGTCATCCCATCAATCTCTTACTATCACTTTGATTTGAATATTAATTAATTCTCTCAGGCATGTTAAGTCACTCCCACAGATCATTCTCCTCCTCAAAGAAAACAGAAGCAAAATAAAAATTGCATGCATCTGCTCTCTTTCCCTTGTCAGTTAACATTTAATCTAAGCTACCATCCCTCTTGGATCCTCCCCCTTTAACTAGCTAAAACTAAAACCAAGACTTTTTTGTTGTTCTCAGATACTCTTGCCAGGTTAAGACCATTCTTTATTATAGTACTCTAGATACTATTTTTACAAGACCAAGACATGTTCTAATATTTTACCTTCCTTTGCTTCCCTCCCCTATATCCTTTCTAAAATTTAATTCAAGCTGTTGGGGAAGTACATCAGTAGGTGCTCAATAATGCTTACTAGAGATTCCAATTCCTTATTTTTACTTTTAGAACAGAAAAGGAGAAAAGTAGTTATTTCCCTCTTGCAATCACAAGTTGATAGTATAAGTGTGAATGAATTCAGAGAAGGAATCTACTTTGTCATTTCTTGGAAGACAGGTAAATATTTGCTTCTTAAACCACTTAGCTTCTTCCCTTCCCCTCAGCTTTACTTTTCAGTTTCAAGTGTATTGTGATCCATTTCCTTGAATGGCTATCCAATAGATGGAAACATATGTAAATACCCAGAATTGATTATAATTCTAAATATTGGCAGACGTTGGAGATATTATGGATTCCATTCCATACCATTGCAATAAAACAAATATCACAATAAAGTGAGACACACATATTTTTTGGTTTCCGTATGCATATAAAAATTATGTTTATACTATTCTCTAGTCTATTAAGTAGTGCATTAATGCTGTGTCTAAAAATGTATATACCTTACTTAAAAACTATTACTAAAATGCTAATCATCATCTGAGTCTTCAGTGTATTATAATCTTTTTAGTGGTAGAGGGTCTTGCCTTCATATTGTGACTGCTGACTAATCAGGGTGGTGGTTGCTGAGGGTGGGGTGGTTACAGCAATTTAAAAAAATAAGACAACAATGAAGTTTACTGCATTGAGGTCATTGTAAGGTTATTAATTGGTCTAATTTCTATATTTTTGTGTCTCAAGAATTGGAAAGCCAGAGGAGCAGGTGACATACAAGAATGGGTGGGTCAGTGGAGTAGTCAGAATATGCACAATATTTATCAATTAAGTTCACTGTCTTTATATGGGTGTGACTTCTGGCACCCCAAAACAATTAAAATGGTAACATCAAAGATCACTGATCAGAGATTACCATAATAAACAAATAAAATAATAATGAAAAAGCTTGAAATATTGTGAAAATTACTAAAATGTGACATGCAGTCACAATGTTGGGAAAATGGCACTAATAGGCTTATTTAACATGAGGTGGCCATATACCTTCAATTTATAGAAAAAAAAAGCAGTATCTGTAAAGCATAATAAAGCACAAATGATGTGTGCCTGTATAAAGCTCCCCTATCAGACTGTACCTCTTTTATCTATCCCATTTTGACCCACTTACTACTGCTTGCTAATAGCCAAAAGTAGGGAACAATTAGTATTTCCTCTTTTTTCCAGCTCTCTACTGTCCGAAATCTCCTTCCTAGATCTGTATCATGTCTATAGAATTGAAAAAGTCATGATTACTAAGTAAGGCTATGGTAACACTCTAGAATTCACCATTCATTGGTGTCATCTCCCGAGTGAAAGATAAAGGCAGAAACCCCAGTCCTCCTTTCTCCTTGAATGCATTGTTCTCTTTCTTCTCTCTCCTCCTCCATTTTTCTCTTCTCTATTCTCTACCATATTACTAGCCCTATTTATTACCATGTATACCTTTTGATGCTACCAACATTTATTTTCCCTACTCACTTAAACACAAAAGGTTGCAGGTAGGGGAACATTACAATATTCACTTTACTTATAGTTTCAGACTCTATAACAAATAAATCATATACTGGAATGATTCATTTAAAGGAAACTGACATGTGCAACTTTCAATTTTCTTGAAAACTTTGATTCACATTATTGTTCTATAAGAAATGATGAGTAGGCTAATTTCAAAAAAGCTGGAAAGGCTTACCTGAACTGATGCTGAGTGAAGTGAGCCAAACTAGGAGAACATTGTACACAGAAACAACAAGATTATGTGATGATCAATTGTGATGGACTTGGCTCTTCTCAATAATGTGGTGAATCAAAACAATCAAATTCAAGGAAATAGACTTGGATGGAAAATGCCATTTGCATCCAGAGAGAGAACTACGAAGACTAAATGTGGATCAAAGCATAGTATTTTCACATTTTTTGTTTATTTTTTCTTTCTTGTATTTTTTCCCCCTTTGGTCTGATTTTTCTTGTTCAACATGACAAATATGGAAATGTTTAAAATTTATATTTAACCTATATCAGATTGCTTGCTGTCTTGGTGAGAGGGGAGGTAAGGAATAGAAAGAGTAAAATGTGGAACACATAGTCTTTTTTTTAAAAGATACTTTCTGAAATTTTATATAGTCATCAGAAACTGTTACTAGTATAACATACTCAAATGAAAACATACCTATACAGATATAAAGTTTTTTTTGACAGTTTTCCTTTTGTGTTCTTTAAATTTTTTTAATAATAGCCTTTTATTTTCAACGTACATATAAAGATAGTTTTCAACATTTATCCTTGAAAAACCTTGTATTCCAAATTTTTCTCCCTCCTTTTCCTCTCCCTCCTTCCCTAGACAACAAGTCAACATGTGCAATTCTTCTAACCATATTTTCACATTTATCATGCTGCACAAGAAAAATCAGATCAAAAAGAAAAAAAAGCAAGCAAACAACACCAAAAAAGGTGAAAATACTATGTTGTGATCCATATTCAGTCCCCATAGTTCTTTTTCTAGATGTAGATGATTCTCTCCATCACAAGCCGATTGGAATTGGCCTGAATCACCTCATTGTTGAAAAGAGCCAAGTCCATCATATTGATCATCACATAATGTTGTTGTTATTGTGTATGATATTCTCTTGGTTCTACTTACTTCACTTAGCATCAGTTCATGCAAATCTCTCCAAGTCTTTCTGAAATCATCTTGCTGATTGCTTCTTATGGAACTATAAAGTCTTATAAAAATGAATGCTGAAAACTATCTTTTACATGTATTTGGAAAAATAAAATACTATTGAGAAAAAAATAAAGAAAACTTTGATTCACATAAAAGAGAATTCAATTATTGTACTTCTTTTGCACATCCAAACCTAACTTGAATTCATTGTTCATACCCTACCATTAATGAGATGTCCTTATAACTTGGGATCTGGTTATATGTCTGTTCACTTATCCTCAATGGAATATCTGCATTCTAAGCTTGCTTTTTCAAATAAAGTCCTTTCCAGTATGCCATCTCCAGAAGCTGGGACTGTAGAACAGGAAATGTTGGGAACAATAATTGTGTAATGTCTGTGCTGGATTTTTAGCTTTCTGGACTATATTTTTGCAAGTCACTATCAGTAGAAAGCCTTTCTTGTCAATATTATATTATTTTAGCCATGTTGTGAGATTACTGTGGTGTGTGTATATGTGTATGTAAGTACATTTACATTTTGTTACGAGAAGGAAGGATGCACCTTTAAAAGAACAACAAAAAAATAAGTACATGAATCTTTAATTTGTCCACTTAGGGTTATCACAAGACTAGTGAACTTTGGGATGTTGCTTCATTTAAGGATGACTATAATGGATAAGAAACTGAACCTGAAATCAGAAGTATTTACTACTATTATATACATTATGCATGGCAAATCACTTAAACTCTTTGTATCTCCATTTTTTTTTCTCATCTGTAAATATTACCCTCTAAAGTTATTTTCAGCTCCAAATTTAGCACCTCTCACTACATTATTTAAGATGGTGATGAAGATAATAAACAGCATTTTTATAATTGCAGAAAGCTTTTTTTTTAATTTTCAGGATGCTTCCCAGGATGTTTCATTTATATTGAATTTAGAGAGATTTTGGGAAGAAAGATGATACACCTGCTCCTCCTGGCATTTCTGAATTTCTTATTCCTCTGTGGTTCATCTCTAAATTACTACAGAGTCAGCCAACAACAGAAAAACAAATTCCTTAATCATCTGAGCTCTTGGAATCCCTACATCTTTTCAAGGCTAATCTTTGTAGTTTAAGTGCTATCTCTTTGGTGAGACCTTTCTTGATTTCCCCCTTAATTGATAGTGTTTGGTATTCCCTTAAATTTATTTTATATTTATTTAGCTGTGACCATGCGATTTCTCCCATAGAACATTAGCTTCCTGAAAGTAAAGATTGCCTTATTTTTTATCTGACTCTCCAGTGCTTAACACAGAGTTGGCATTTAATAAATATTTGCTTAATTGAAGTCAATTAAGCATATTTAATAGACAGTGATTGACAGTTCAAATAGTAACATTTGCATTACTTATTTCTCATACTTCATAAAAATAATTACTATAAATTGCCTTGTATTTTTACTGTTCCACCATTTGTTTCTGAATTTATTCTAATAATTTTCTACCTGTCTTTCAAGTTAGTGTTATATAATCCATTGAAACCCAAATTCACAAAGATTAATTAATTTGTTCCAGCTGTGGCAGGAAGTCATTGTTACAAGTAAAGTTAGATGTTAGAGTAGCCACTAGTTCATACCTCATTTAGGGACACTAAACGCTTCTCTTCCTTTAATTGGTGACCTTGAAATTATAGTGTTCTTATGGTTTGGTCAAAAATACCTGTATGGATGGAAAAGTGTAAAGGTTGTATGACTTCCTATAACTTATAAGGCAAATTTGTTGAAGATTTGATAGAAGAAAGATACTGATAGTTGATATTAGAACTAGAGACAAAGCATGGAGTAGCAGACAAAGCAATATATTTCCTACATAGATCTTGAATTAAATATGCCCTGTAAATTGAAATGGTTTACCTGAAGTGGCTCTTGTGGATTGATGAATATAATACATATGCATGCAATAATAGTAACATCAGTAGACTTAGAACAACAGAAGGAAAAGCTGCACTCAGCTGACCCTCCTGTGCCTCTTCACCTCAGTACTGATGTCTTTACAAATGAGGAAATAATCCAAAAATGTCAAATATAAGACACTTTATGCTGAAATCATGTATGTGCTAGATTTTTCATTAAATTGTCATTTTAGTCTTATTCTTTTTCTTCTCACTGATTGATGGGTGCAAATTCCACAGTCTCAAAGGCATCATAGCTACTCAAAAAATATTTCCAAGAGCACTAGCTTCAATGGCTGTGATCCAAGAAAGTCTAGTGTAGGAAAGGAGACTTGGATATGTTGGGTCATTGAGCATGCCTGGCCTTGGGCTTATTGTTTCTTGGCCAGTCTCAGACAAGAGATTGATTTCTCAGGATACTGCTTTTTCTGCAAGCGTCACTTGCAATTCTTAGAACCATGCACTTGGTGGCAGTAGTAACTAAGTGCTGGCCTGCAGGGCCAGGATGGACACTACTTTGAATTCCCTTTAAAGAGCTGAAAGAATCCAGCCTTCTCCAGGATTAGGATCCTCTATCTTATTTGACTTCTTTGGAATAGACTCTGTAGTCCTGTCATTCTAGTTTGTAACCTAAGCAGAGCAGGACAGAGCAGGCCCAGTGTTTGGAGTTTGAAACTCCCCAAAGGATGAATAACCCATATCTCCTTTATAGGATACTCATTTGTTGTGTTCCAAAGGAAAAGTCAGGGAGTGGCAAAGTTTAGTGTTGGCTCTTATTCATTATGCATCAGAATCCTGCAGGACTCAACTTATTGTGTATAAGGAGGTGGAGGAGATGTGAACCACAGCAAATCATATCCCCAGAAACTTTGCAAGTATATTAAAAATTCTGATTTAGTACAATGGGTATAAATCCTGTACACACAGAGAGTGAAAAACTGTAATATGCTACTCCATCTAAATGAAATGATGTTATAAATACAAGCCAAAGTATTCCTCAGATAGGTCTGTTCAATGGTCTTGAGCTTTAATAAATTAAGAACTGATTTTTAAAAAATTGTCCTGTCTCTAACAGAATAGAATTTGTGATGATAGTTTTAAGTTCAGACTATCATAGAAGTATGTAGAAAGTAGTAGTAGAAATAAGGTACCCTTGAGATGTTAAAAGATCCAGAGGCTTGTGTTATGTTGGGTAATACTAGGTGGGGAAATATCCTATGGAGGATTTACGGGGAAACATGAATTACAAATGAGAAGGCAAGGATACTTTGATGAAGCATCTACATTGGGGAAATTGTGAATTCACTGAAATAGTCAAGAGTAAAAATGAGATTTAATTTTATATATAGGACATACTTTCAACTCTATGTTTCAGCCAAATCAATCTTCTTGCTGTCATTTATACAAAATGTTCCATTTCTTGCCTCAGAGCCTTTGCATGAACTATATTGGCCCTTCCCCTCATACCTAGAATGCATGGCCTTCTCACTCTAGCTTTTAAAATTTCTAACTTCTCAAAGAGCTCATTTCCTACATTTGTTGTATAGGGAAAATCTCCCCCACTTGTTAGGATTTTGCATGCAATTTGCATATATATTTTAATTTACTTCTCTGTGTACATGTATTGCTTTCCATTTCCCTGCAGAATGTATAGCAGTAACTATTTTTGTCTGGAAAGGAGGGAGTGAGAAAAAGGGGATGAGAAGGGATTGGGGAAGGGAAGGGAAGAGATAGAAAAGGGAAGGAAATAAGGGAAGGAAAAGTGAAGAAGAGAAGGAAAAGGGATAAGAATGTAAAGTGAAGGAAAAGAAAAGGAAAAAGGAAAGGAAAATAAAGGGGAGGGGAGGGAAAGAAAAAGAGAGGAAAGAAAGTAGAAAGGAAATAAAAGGAGAGAAGAAAAAAGAAAGAAGAGGAAAGATATTGAGAGGAAAGAAGATGAAAGGAAAAAAAGCAGAGGAAAGAAACAAATAGGAAAGAAGAGGAAAGGAAAAGAGGAAAAGAAAGAGGAAGAAAGGATAAGAAAGGGGAGGAAAAGAGAAGATAAGAGGAGAAAAAAGGGAAGGAAAGACAAGAAATGAAAGAGAAAGAGTGGATGAAGATAAAAGGAAGGCTCCAGAAAGGAGGAAAAAAGGAAGGCAAAACAAGAAAAATGGAAACAAGGGGAAGTAAGTAAGTAAAAAGACAGGAAAGGAAGGCATTTCATTTATATGAAGCTAAATGTCAAGATGTCATCTCTATGGAAAATAATCCTTTTAAAATAATTTTTTAAAAAGTTCAACAATTTTTAATTTTCTTGAAGTCATTAGGCAAATTAACTTATTACTAAACACCTACTATTTACATACAGAGGTGACTCTGAATTTGAAAGTTATGTTAGGAGCTGGTGGGCTGGTGGATCTTACCAATCTGTGAAGGCTTTGGACGCTGGCAAAACAATAGGTTGTATGCCTATCATTGAAAGATAAGGCAGGGGCAGCTAGGTGGTGCAGTGGAGAGAGTACCAGCCCTGAAGTCAGGAGGACCTGAGTTCAAAACTGGTCTCAGACATTTAACATTCCCTAGCTGTGTGACCCTGGGCAAGTCACTTAACCCCTATTGCCTCAGCAAAAAAGCAAAAAAAAAAAAAAAAAAAAAAAAAAAAAAAAT
>JAJPUD010004723.1:115402-131368 GCA_023553655.1 Myrmecobius fasciatus | reverse complement strand
AAAGAAAGAAAGATAAGGCAAATCTAGGGGAGGGGAAGAGACTAGGAGCATACATATGTTATGCAAATAAAAAGCTTTAAAAAAAAAAAAGAAAAGAAAGATAAGGCAAGATGCAGCTAGGTGGTGCAGTGGATAGAGCACCAGCCCTGAAGTCAGGAGGATCTGAGTTCAAATTTGATCTCAGACACTTATTTACATTCCCTAGCTGTGTGACTCTGGGCAAGTCACTTAACCCCGATTGCCCCAATTGTCTCAGCAAAAAGCGTGCACACACACACACACACACACACACACACACACACACACACAACGATAAGGCAATCTTTAATTTCAGAAAAGTCCTAAGTACATACAGAGCACTGTGCTCAGCAGTAAGGAAAATAAATACATGTAGATATTGTTTTTTCTCCCTTGTGGTTTATAAATAAACCCAAATCCTAATACACAATGCGTTTTTTTAGAAAGAGGTATTTGGAATTAATAATGGGAGGGAGAAGGAAAAGGAGGATGACATTTGTATAGTGTCAAATTGTATGCAATACCCTACATACGTTATCTTATTTAGACCTCAATAACCTACAAGTGCTATTCTCTATTTTACAGATGATGAATCTATGTTGAGACTAGTTTAGTAACTAACCCAGATGTTTTAAGCATTGTTTTCAATGAGAGCATATAAATCTTTTCAGCACCATAAACTTTAAACATCTTTGTAATGAAGAAGCTTTCTATTATAAGAAAGATTGCTAGTTACGTTAATAACTTACAGGAAAATAGGATGGCACATGTGTATATTTATATGTTAATTTATTTCCCCTAGTGAGTAGGTGGGCCTGCTCAATTATATATATTTTTCTCTTTTAGGATGGGGAGAGATCAGGAATTGGGGAAAGAGGAAAAGAGCAGGGAATTAAGTTAGCAAATTCATATTTTTTGGGGGCAGGGTATAAAGCAGGTACATAGGCAGCCATCCAAATCACTTCTTCCCAATGAAAACTTTTCATAAAACAGTTTCACTCAAATTAATGTATTTGTGGTATTGTTAGTGAATCATAATTTTATGGATGTTCATTATGTACCACTGAACTTCATACAGAGGGGAGATAGAGAAAAGACAGTAGATAAAGTTTCTGCTGCAGAAAGATATGAGTAAGAGAGATTGGACATTTTTGAAAAATATTTACAATTTATAAATGTATTTCACTTTTGATTATATACGTGTCCTAGAAAAGTTGTATATAGATTTATAAACCAAGTCATATCTTAAATATTTGTTGGACTCACTGTTATAAAGAAAACCTATGATGAATCTTCTGCAAACTGAAGAATATTTTTGAAGAACAAATAATTTCTGTTAGAATTTAGTTAAGTTGATGAGAAGGAGGATATTGCAACAAGAGATACAGCATAGGCAAAAATATGGAGGCAAAGTGGCCCTGGGATGTGTATAGATAGTAAAGAGATCAGCATAATGAAAATAGAGAACACATGTTGGGGCACAAAGTAATATAATGGAAGATCTCTAAAAGTCATATTGAGAAAATTTGATGTGATATATTATCATATGATTTAATCATTTTCTCCCTTATAGCACAGTACTAGTCTAAGACATAGGATAATATCAATAAATATTTAGCTCAATGAATGAGGGTCCTATTATAGTTTCTTGGAGAAAAAAATGATTTAATGAAAGCGACATTTTGTTAGAAATGAATTATACTGACTAGAATGAGAGGTGACAAAAAGGAAACTATTGCAATAATGAAGGTAAAGTGATGACTACCCAAATTTGAGGGGATTTAATGGACTTGGGATAAAAAAGTAGGCAAATCTAATACAAGTATAGAAGAAAGAAACAATAAGAACTTGGGGATTGAAGAGATGAAAGAAAGGAAGACAATCAAAAATCTTGATAATAAATGTAAGAGGTAGGGCTTGAACTAATTCTTGAAGTCATACCTAATACTCTTATCTGTTACACTTATTCTTATAGAAAGGTTACTCTAGACTTCTGATTTCAATGGCATGGTGAATGCCCTCTATGTCTATTTAAAAAAAAAATAAATTCTTATTATGTCTTTTGTTTTTTCCTCTTAGAGAATCATTCAATTTAACAAATAGTATTTCACAAAGACAAAAAAAAAGAATAGGGAAAAATCATCACAACTGATCAATACATTGAAAAACATCTCAAAACATGCAATGTACAGCATCTGGGGACCTCCTACCTCTGCATAGTGGTGAGTTGAGGATATCATCTCATAACTCTTCTTTCAAGTGATGCAAGATTTTTTAAAATATAATTTTGCTATGTTTTTTTCTGATTTTTTTCCCATGAGGCTGGACAAATATATTATTTTCTTGTCTCTGTTTACTTCATTATGTAGTAACTCATGGCGATCTTTCCATGCTTATTTGTTTTCACCATATACATCATTTTTTACAGGACATTATTGTTTAGCCATTTCCCAAATTCATATCCTCTCATCATTTTTTTGGGCAACTAGTTTGTAAATAGTATATATTTATATATATATAAATATATCTATATATCTGCAAACATACATATGTATATACAATGTGTATACACACATACACACACATATATATGTAAATGTATTACATCTATTTCATTTTTAATCCTTTGCTACCCCAAATGATGCTGCTATAAATATTTTTGCGTATATAAGGATTTTTTCATATCAATAACTTTCTTGGAGGTGTAATCCTAGCAATACAATCTCTCTAATGATATGGATATTTTAATCACTTTATTTGCTTAATTCCAAATTGCTTTCCAAAATGATTGTACTAATATACAGTTCTACCAACAATGCATTAGTTTTACCTATCATCTCACAACTCCTTCAACATGGACTTTGTAGTTGTATAGTCATTTTTTGTCATGTCTCTCTCTTTGTGACTCCTTTTTTGTTTGTTTATTTTGTTTTTGTTTTTGTTTTTTGTTTTGGAAAGATAATGGAGTGATTTGCCATTTCCTTCTCCAGCTCATTTTCCAGATGAGGAAACTGAAAGCAAACAGAGCTAAGTGTCCTGCTTGAGGTCATACAACTATTAAGTGTCTGAGGCTGGATTTGAACACAAATCTTTCTCACTCCAGGCCTGGTAGTCTATTCATTGTACCATCTAGCAGTCCCTAATACTATAATATTATATTAATACTATTTTATTATACTATATATTTATACTATATATTTATATATACTATATATTTATAATACTATAATATTAATATTAATACTATAATAATATTAATAATAATAATATTTCAAGGAAATAAATAAGTAGTAAGCTACTGCTATTTTGTGTGGTGAACTTGCAGAGTTGTTTTGTCTTGCATTCCAGTATTCTCTCATATGATTATAATGCTTTACTATTATTTTAAAAATCATATCAGATCAGAATTCATATCCTTTGACCATTTTTTTTAGTGAGGAGTGGCAACTAGTTTGCATATGCTATATATGTATACAAATATATGTATACACCCACAGACATATGTATATACACGTGTATACACACATACATATATATGAATTATATGTATATTTACATATATTGCTTAAATATTTTGAATGTTAAATATTTTTCAGAGAAATGATGCAAAAAAAATCCCCCAATTCTTATCATAGGTACTTTAAGTTTTTCTGTGCAGATTAATTTCATGTAAACAAGTATATTTTTCATCTTTTGTAATTAACTTTATCTCTCATATGATTAAGGAAACATCTTGCATCTACTGTGAGAGATATTTTCTAATTTTTTAATAGTATAATCTGTAATATTAAGATCATGTAATCATTTAGAATGAATTATGGAATATCTTTTTTCATTATATTGAATTACATTGTTTCTGATTCTCTCTTCTTTCTTATTCTTTTCTCTCTATTTAAAAAAATACTAATGGTTTTGATGACTTTTGTTTTATAATATAGTTTGAGGTCTAGAAGTGATATTCCTCTTTTGTCCTTATTTATTATTATTTTCCTTAACATTCTAAAGATTTTGTTTCCCCAGATGAAATTCTTTAAAAAATTAAGTTCTAAAAAGTATCCCCCATTTTGATAGCTATAATATTAAAAGTGTGTATGTATATGCAGAATATGTATATGAAAATCAAGGAACATACTCAACAAACTCATTTTTAAGTTCCTAACAAGTCAATGCCTTTTGACTGGGCTATTGCACCTTCCTGGTCCTTACTCTTTACTCTCTTCTGAGTTTTTGAATTGTCCCAAGAAATTCCTTGAAAAGAGATCAGTCCTCTAAAGCCTTTCAGACTAAAGTGGCTGTTCACTCCCAGCCCATAGACTTTTTGGGCTTACACAGAATAGCCAGAAAATAGGTGTAAGGATATATTTCTACATTTATCTTTTAATGTTTTTATAAGGCTTACAGTAGATGACATCAACTTTCCTTTGCTTCTAGGTACTTCTAGCTTTCAACCCACTTTCACTTAATGCATGTATGTCTTATCTCTGAAAGATGAATTCACCTAATGCACAAATATAAAGAGGAGAGATGGGGTGAAGATAAATAGGAAGCTGGAAAAACTGCTTAGTCAGAAGGTAGATTCCCTTTCCCTTTGAGTTTCTGAGTCATTCCCCCCATGGTCAATAGTACCCAAGATAGGCTATCCTAGAAAGAAATCAACTATCTTCTGTCCAAGGACCAACCTATTTAAATGAAAAGAAAATTACTCATTCAAACATGGTAAGGCACAACATATTTAAACAGTAGTGTGCAATTAAGAAACCTAGAGGGATTTACAGTTGTCAGATAAAACTCTGCCATTAGGAAAAAGCAGAATGAGTAATTATTATGTAAGAGAAATTGGTTTGATTATCTGTCTGGAATTTCAAGAACTCAGCTCTTCCCTTTTGTAAGAAGGCTGAAAAATTATATTTTCTCTCTGGCAGTTATTTAAAATTCCATGTAATTTATTTTGAAATGTTTTCAAAATACCATAAGGGAAGTTCTCATATGCAGGAATTTATTGCAGTTTAAATTATTCCAAGTTTTTGGCAGCAAGTTATCAAGTATCTTTGTCAACATTCAACTTTCCTGACTTTCCATTCACTCTCAGTGAGAAGTGGAAAGAGACATCATTAATCAGCTCTATATGGAATTCAATTTTGAGTAAACTGAGAAAGACATGATGGTAGAAATGCCCCCATCCCTATGGTGTACTAAAAATACCAACTTCATATAGAAATTAAGAGTCTATCTAATCATTCCTGGAGCTTAAAAATGTTTGCTAGACTACTGCTTAAGTCAAGAAAGAATAATAGGCTCATTCATTCAGACATTCATTCAAAAAAGATTTATGGAGTGAGAGATCCTGCTGTGTAGCAGGAAGAGTAGTCAAGAGATCTGACTCTGGGTATGTGACTTAGCCTGTCTGAACTCCATTTTCCTCATATGTAAAATGTGAACAATAATTTACATACTATCGACATTAAGGGATGGTTGAGATTAAAACACTTTGTAAAATGGAAAGTGTTATATAAAAATTAACTTTTCTTTTCCTCCTCTCCTTTCTCCTCCTCCTCCTCTTCCTCCTTCTCTTCCTCCTCTTCCTCCTTCTCTTCCTCCTCCTCCTTCTCCTCCTCTTCTTCTTCATCTTCTTCTTTCTACTTCTACTTCTTCCTACTTTTCTTCTTTTTCCCTCTTCCTCCTCCCCCCTCTTCTTCTTTTTTCTTCTTCTCCATCTTCTCCTCCTTCTTCTCCTTCCCTCTCCTTCTCTTCTTTCTTCTCTTCCTCCTCTTCATTCTTCTTTCTTTTTCTCTTCCTCCTCTTTTCCTTCTCCTCCTCCTCCTCCCCTCTTCTTCTTTTTTCTTCTTGGAATACTTTGTCCTATGAATGGTATATCATAGTAGCTAACACTTAAATAATGCTTTAAGATTTATAAAGAGTTGCACATAATTGTCTTAGCTGATCTTCACAGCAACACTCTGAGATAGATGCTATTATCATTTCCATTTTACAGATGAGGAAACAAATTCTGAAAAGTTAAATGCTTTTCCCAGGCTCTCTAGTGTCTGAGCCAATATTCAAATATGTCTTCCTGACTCCAAATTCAAAACTCTATCTGATAAGACCCCATGCACCATTACTTCTCTGTCACACTATATAAACCCACCTGGTTAAAATTCAGACATGCTCAGAAAGAAATCTGGGCTTTCATCATTCTTTTTGATGTTATGGGCTTTAACACCATAGCAGCATTACCTTTAAATAAACTTTATCCCTCTCTCCAGGAAAAAAATTCATACTTAATGTTTACATGAAAAGTAATTAAGTATATTAAAAGTAGATATGTTCCTCTGGGATGAAACAACAGTAGCAACAAATGTTCAATGTATCTCTTCTAATCAATTTACAAGGAAATATTTCAAAGGAAAAGCAAAAAGAAAAATATGAATTGTTCTTCTATATCTCCCAATTGACCCAATTAGGATAGTGAAATCTTGGGAAATTAAAAAAAAAAACAACAGAATTACTTTTAGTCCTTACAAGTGAGTATAATAAGACATTAGGAATCCAGGAGTAATTCCCAAATTTATTACCTTCTCTATTAACTTCTAGTTGCCTTAGGCAACACTCTTGGGAAGAGAGTTTTTTTAATGTCAGCTTCTACAGTGACTTTCACAAAGCATCATGACCATAGACTGTGGAATACAGAGCTTATAACAATATTTGGCTTAATTCTTGAAAGGCATGGTACAGTAAATTGATGTGGGAAATTTTCTACACTTGGTTTTCCTTACTGCTTTACATGATGGGAAGTCTGTTTTTGCTGGAAGTATTCTCTAACTGTGGTGGGTCAAGCAAAGTTTTCTTAAAACCTGTTTTTTTTTTTTTTTTTTTTTACAAAAGATTGTCTCATCTTTCAACACACTAAGTACTATGCTTAATTTCTTAATGCCCCAAAGAAAACTCTAAGCATTTAAGTTAAAGTTAAGTTGCTGACCTACATTAGTGGCAGGAGTTTATCATTGGAAATTCCTATCAAATAAAATTATAGAAGCAATTTTTTTTTAGCAAGCTGAAACACATTTGGAGAAAAATAACCAAGAAATCAAGGGGCTTTAAAAAATTCAATTATTGATAGAACCCGTAATGTTTAAGGTCAGAAACTTAAAGGGTCATAATAAATGTCTTCAAGTTTTGGAAAGCCAGTCATATGAGAGAAGGACTAGATTTGTTCTATTTGACCAAGGTTGGCAGAATATAAAACAAAAGATAGAAGGTCCAGTTGGATAGGTTTCAGCTTGGAGGTAGAGATAATTTCTTAATTATCAGAGTAATATCAAAGTGGAATGAACTACTTTCAGAAGGAATGAATTCCCTTCACTAGGAGTTTTCAAGAAGAGATTGAAGGACCACTCATTTATCAGAACTATTGAAGAAGGATTGAAGTTCCTTCTAATTCAGGGAGTCTATAGTGTGGATTCACTGTATTATGATGGCTATAATTGGAGTTGGAAGTAATAAATGTTTATTAAGCCCTACTATATGTCAGGCACAATACTAATTGAGAAGATACAAAGAAAGGCATAAACTAATTTTTGACCTCAAGAAGTTCACAGACTAAGTAGTGAGTACTTATCATTAGAACTTTCAATTAAATGGATTGTGTATTAAATGCCAATTCTATGCAAAATTAGGAGTTATGAAACAAAGATAAAGCTTTCTCAAGAAATCTATAGTCTACTGAATAAATATTATTTTATTTTTAATTAAAATTTTATTTATAACTTTAATTTTTACATGATCAGCATTTTCCATATATTTACACTTCCCAGAGAGAAATCTTGTACAACAGAAAACTAAAAAGATAGGAAAATAATCAAGCAATACTAGCCAATAAATATATATATTTTAAAATCTTACATTATGTGCTGCACAACTATAGACCTCCCTCTGTTAGAAAATAGGTGGACAAACTTTTTCATGTCTTCTTTCAAAAGAAGCATGAACATTATACTTTTCAGCTTTATTTCCAATAGTTTTATTGTTATTGTACTTTCCATTTATATTATTATAGTTATTGTATGTATTATATTTCTAGCTCTGTTCATTTTACTTTGCATCAATTCATATTAAACTTCCTATGCTTCTTTGCATTCATCATTTTCATTGTTTCCTATAGCCCAATATTATTCCATCACCTTCATGTACCACATATTATTTAGCTATTTCCCAGTGTAGGACATCTACTTTATTTCAGTCCTCTAAGCCTAAAAAAAGGTCTATTATAAATATTTTGCTTTGTATGGGACTTTTTTTGTCATTGGCTTCCTTGAAGCATATATTTAGTAGTGAAATCTCTTGGTCAAAGAATACGTATATTTTAGCCACTTTCTTCACATAATTACAAATTGATTTATGGAATGATTGGATAAATTTGTTACTCTACCAATAATTCATTAGTGGGACTGTCTTTCTATAAAAGACATTATTTTAAATGGTAATAACATATGTAAATGATCTAAATGACATAGACAATTAGCATTAACATTCTATAATTAAGTTGTTGGATATATAAATTATCTTTGAATTCACAAGAAACAAGAAAGATGACATTTTAAAGTTATGTGATAATGTTCTATAGACTCTATAGTGCAATATATGTACAGTATAGATAGTTACATTACCATAGGCAGGCAATAAGAAATTGCATATCAATAAATCTATAATTAAATATTTTTCTTGAAAAGTATAATTTTTGAATTTGAAATGTAATAATGAAAAAAAAGCAAAAGAAATCATGAAGTATTTCCACTGGATCACATCCATGTTCATTGGCTTGAAAGAAGATTTGACATTTTTGCATGCTGACAAAGAACTGTCGGCACTCTTTGTAGTTTTGGCTGAAACTCATTTAATTTCAAAAGTTCAGCTTCATTCTTGGTCTACTTATATGCCATGTGGAAAATAAAGTTGGAGTACAGATAGTGTCTCATAATTATAGCCTATCCAAATTATTATTGTAAAGTAGATCACTGGTTAACAGTTCATCTGTTCTCAGAAATTAATGGAAAACAACTCTTGAAAGCTAGCCAGGGTTGGAATCTACTTAGACAGGCGATCTTTCCTTCCAAAATGAAAAAAAATGTTAGCACCGTTGAATATCAAAATAATAGTCTGCTGTTAAACAAATTAAAAATTACAGTATTATTGGAGATGAAGAAAAAATAATTTGCTAAATTGTGCAATCACAAAATACACTAAAGATGGTAGCTCATAGAAAGGCCCTGACATTATTTAATAAACTTTTTTTTTTTCAAAATGTTTTTTAAAAGTTTCTTTTAAAGATAAATCTTAATTTCCTACAAATTCAATTTTGGTTTCATTACAGATTCGACAATGAGCAGCTCTATCCATATTATCTCTCAAATCATGCAGGCACTGGAAGTTTGAATTATTCAAACTCAAATTGCAAATATAATGGGGGTCTAGTACATGTATTAACATTATCAGATTGCTAAAATAGTGTCTCCATATGGTGAATGCTAAAGAATTGTTTTCTGGGAGACCTGGGATGACTTTTGAAGGAATTAAATATATGGACATTCTGCAATTTGTTGCAGTGGCCTACCATGTGTTTGGAAGATGCCTTTGTTTATTGGCTATGTATAGTCAGGACTGGTACCATCACTTTGTGGCATTCATGGATGAGAAGCTTGTTAACTCCTTCCCTCATTGTATTAGGTAAAACTTACTGTAAGGGGACAGGTTCTGGAGTCTTCCTTTACTGAGTCTATGTTGTTTCTGATAAATGTGCCTAGGTCCTAGATTTTTTTTTTTCATTCTTTCCTGTTCTATATACAGAAAGTGAAGTCTCTGATGCTGGGAGTTTTAAATACTAGGAGTATTAACCACAGCAATATGGAGACCCAGCAATCTAAGTTGGTATTGGAACCAGCCCAGCACAGAGTAATCAACTAGGGTGAGCTTCAAGACTTAAGCCCCAGGGAAGTTGGTATTGCGGCCTTGGCAATGCGCCTGAGGAACTTGGCCAAATTGTAAGTTTAATTCCCTAATTCCTCCCCACAGAATTGTAGGAAGGCAATACACCTATGAAATGTTAGTAAGAATGCCTGTGTATTAGTTTTTGCTATAGTTGTGAAGTAAATATTTCTTTGAAAAACCCACCCAATGACAAATAGTTACATTTCTTTGGGGTGCTAGTTGCTGGAGAACACAAAAGATGAAGACACAAGGTATTAGAAGATAATAGAAATACTTCCACAAATCCTTAGGGTACTCTACAACTCTCAAGGGCTGATGTAACGGCCTGGTTTGGGGAAAGTTGGATTAAAACATATAGAAATCTCTCTCTCTCTCTTTCTCTCTCTCTCTCTCTCTCTCTCTCTCTCTCTCTCTCTCCATATATATATGTATAAAGCTTAAAGTTTCTAGATCTAGAGCTCCATAAAAGACTGGCTAGCCATTATTAGGAGGTAATCATAGAATGTAAGAACTGGGAGGCACCTTTGATAATATCTAGTTCAACTTCTTAATTTTATAAATGGAGAAAGTGAGGGAGGGGAAATAAATTGCCTCAAGACAGAGCTAGTTAGTATCCACTATAACATAGCAACCTCCTGTTAGCAGTCAAAGCAAATCTATCTCATTAAGTAGAATAAAGAGTAGGATTACCCCCATTTTCCTGGTTAAAATATATACACATAAGTACATATATATCTTTAAGGTTTACAAATTGCTTTACATATATTATATCTGTTCAATATAATAATAACCCTGGAAAGTAGAAATTATTATTATTCTAATTTTACAAATGAGGAAAGTAAGACTGAGAGATAGTAAGGGAATAAACGAGTGAATGAATAAAGCATTTAAGGGCTTATAATAGGCAAAACACTGCTAAGCACTGAGGATACAAATAGAAAAGTAAGACAATTTCTGCTTTCAAGAATTCACAATCTAGTGGGAGAGACAATATACATTAGATTTTTAATTGCAATCAGATGCAAAGATCTCATTGTCCTTAAGAGTACAGTGGCAAAGCAGATGTTAATAACTCTTGTTTAATGTCATTTAGTTGATAAAAATCTTATCATTTTCTAACATTGAACCTTTTGACAATGTCAAAGAGTTTTTTTTTAAATAAGAACTTTCTTTTCTGGATTTTCTTTTTTTCTTTTTTCTTTTTTATTAAAAGCTTTTTATTTACAAAACATATGAGTGATTTTTCTACATTGACCTTTGCAAAAACTTTTTTTTTCCCAAGCTTTTCCCCTCCTTCCCCCCACCCCCATCCCTAGATGACAGGTAATCTAATACATGCTAAATATGATAAATTATATGACAAATCCAATACATGTATACATATCTATACAGTTATCTTACTGCACAAGAAACATCAGATCTAGAAAGAGAAGAAGAAAAAAACAACCTAAGAAGGAAAACAAAATGCATGGAAATATTCACAGAAAGCGTTAAAATGCTGTGTTGTGGTCTGTACTCAGTTCCCACAGGCCTCTTTCTGGATGTATATGACTATCTTCATCACTGAACAATAGGAACTGGTTTGAATCACATCATTGTTGAAGAGAACCATGTCCATCAGAATTGATCATCATGTAATACTGTTGTTGCTGTATATAATGTTCTCCCAGTTCTGCTGATTTCACTCAGCATTAGTTCATGCAAGTCTCTCCAGACCTCTCTAAAATCATCCTGCTGGTTGTTTCTTACAGAACGATAATATTCCATAACATTCATATACCAAAATTTATTCATCCATTCTCCAATTGATGGGCATCCTTTCAATTTCCAGTTTCTTGCCACTACAAAAAGGGCTGCCACAAACATTTTTGCACATGTGGGTCCCTTTCCCTCCTTTAAGATCTCTTTGGGATATAGGCCCAGTAGAAACACTGCTGGGTCAAATGGTATGCACAGTTTGATAACATTTTGAGCATAGTTCCAAATTGCTCTCCAGAATGGTTGGATCTGTTCACAGTTCCACCAACAATGTATCAGTGACCCGGTTTTCCCACATCCCCTCCAACAGTTATCATTATCATTTCCTGTCATTTTAGCCAATCTGACAGGTGTGTAGTGGTATCTCAGAATTGTCTTAATTTGCATTTCTCTGATCAATAGTGACTTGGAGCACCTTTTCATGTGACCAGAAATAGTTTCAATTTCTTCGTTTGAAAATTGTCTGTTCATATCTTTTGACCATTTATCAATTGGAGAATGGCTTGAATTCTTTTATATTTGAGTCTATTCTCTATATGTTTTAGAAATGAGGCCTTTATCAGAACCTTTGGATGTAAAAATATTTTCCCAGTTTACTGCTACCCTTCTAATCTTATCTGCATTCATTTTGTTTGTACAAAAACTTTTTAACTTGATGTACTCAAACTTATCTATTTTGTGATTAATGATGACCTCTAGTTCTTCTTTGGTCACAAATTCCTTCCCCCTCCACAGGTCTGAGAGGTAAACCATCCTACATTGTTCTAATCTGTTTATAATATCATTCTTTATGCCTAGATCATGAATCCATTTTGACCTTATCTTGGTATATGGTGTTAGGTGTGGGTCAATGCCTAATTTCTTCCATACCAGTTTCCAATAATCCCAACAGTTTTTGTCAAATAGTGAGTTTTTATCCCAAAAACTGGGGTCTTTGGGTTTATCAAACACTAGATTACAATTGTCATTGAGTATTTTGTCCTGTGAACCTAACCTATTCCACTGATCCACTACTCTATTTCTTATCCAGTACCAAATGGTTTTGGTGACCACTGCTTTATAATATAGTTTTAGATCTGGTGCAGCTAGGCCACCCTCATTTGCATTTTTTCATTAATTCCCTTGAAATTCTTGACTTTTGTTTTTCCAGATGAATTTTGTTGTTATTTTTTCTAGTTCAGTTAAATAATCTTTTGGGAGTTTGATTGGTATAGCACTAAATAGATAGATTAGTTTAGGTAGTATTGCCATCTTTATTATATTCGCTCGACCTATCGAAGAGCACTTGATGCTTTTCCAATTGTTTAGATCTGACTTTATTTGTGTGGAGAGTGTTTTGTAGTTTTGCTCATATAGATCCTGACTTTCCCTTGGCAGATATATTCCCAAATATTTTATACTATCGATAGTTATTTTGAATGGAATTTCTCTGTATCTCTTGCTGTTGCATTTTGTTGGTGATGTATAAAAATGCTGATGATTTATGTGGATTTATTCTGTATCCTGCAACTTTGCTAAAGTTTTGGATTAATTCTAATAGTTTTTTAGTTGATTCTCTAGGGTTCTCTAAGTAGACCATCATATCATCTGCAAAGAGTGATAATTTGGTTTCCTCATGACCTACTCTAATTCCTTTAATCTCTTTTTCTTGTCTTATTGCCAAGGCTAGCATTTCTAATACAATATTGAATAGTAATGGTGATAGTGGGCAACCTTGTTTCACCCTTGATCTTATTGGGAATGGTTCCAGTTTATTACCATTACATATGATGCTAGCTGATGGTTTTACATAGATGCTACTGACTATTTTAAGGAAAAGTCCATTAATTCCTATAATCTCTAATGTTTTTAATAGGAATGGATGTTGGATTTTATCAAATGCTTTTTCTGCATCTATTGAGATTATTATATGTTTTTTGTTAATTTGGTTATTAATATAGTCAATTATGTTAATAGTTTTCCTAATATTGAACCATCCCTGCATTCCTGGTATAAATCCTACTTGGTCATGGTGTATTATTCTGGGAATGATTTTCTGTAATCTCTTTGCTAATATTTTATTTAAGATTTTTGCATCAGAATGTTTGCGGCAGCCCTTTCTGTAGTGGCTAGAAACTGGAAACTGAATAGATGCCCTTCAATTGGAGAATGGCTGAATAAATTATGGTATGTTATGAAATATTAATGTTCTGTAAGAAATGACCAGCAAGATGATTTCAGAGAGGCTTGGAGAGACTTGCATGAACTTATGCTGAGTGAAATAAGCAGAACCAGGAGATCATTATACATGGCAACAACAGTACTATATGACGATCAATTCTGATGGACATGGCTCTCTTCAACAATGAAATGTTTCAAACCACCTCCAATTGTTCACTGAAGAAAGCCATATACACCCAGAGAGAGGGATGCAAAATGTGGACCACAACATAACATTCTCATACTCCTTGATTGATGTTTGCTTACATTGTGTTTCCTTTATCTGATATTTCTTTTGTGTAGATAAGATTTTTCTTGCACAACAATGATAAGTTTGGAAATATGTATACATATATTCTATTTGCCAATATTTTAACATAATTAACATGTAGTGGATATCCTGCCATCTAGGGGAGGGGTGGGGAGTTGGGGGGAAAATTTGTAACAGAAAGCTATGTAAGGGTTAATGTTGAAGAATTACCCACACCTATGTTATGCAAATAAAATAAAAAAAATAAGATTTTTGCATCAATATTCATTAGGGAGATTGGTCTATAATTTTCTTTCTCTGTTTTTGTTTTACCTGGTTTAGGTATCAGTACCATGTCTGTATCATAAAAGGAGTTTGGTAGGAGTCCTTTATTCCCTATTTTTTCGAATAGTTTATATAATATTGGAGTTAATTGTTCTTTAAATGTTTGGTAGAATTCACATGTAAATCCATCTGGTCCTGGGGATTTTTTCTTAGGGAGTTGATTAATGACTTGTTCTATTTCTTTTTCTAAAATGGGACTATTTAAGTGATTTATTTCCTCTTCCATTAATCTGGGCAATCTATATTTTTGTAGATATTCCTCCATTTCACTTAGGTTATCAAATTTATTGGCATAAAGTTGGGCAAAGTAACTCCTGATTATTGCTCTAATTTCCTCTTCATTGGTGTAAAGTTCTCCCTTTTCATTTTTGAGACTAACAATTTGATTTTCCTTTTTCTAATTAAATTAACTAGAGGTTTATCTATTTTGTTGTTTTTTTCATAAAACCAACTTTTAGTTTTATTTATTAATTCAATAGTTTTTTTACTTTCAATTTTATTAATCTCTCCTTTTATTTTTAGGATTTCAAGTTTGGTATTTGATTGAGGGTTTTTAATTTGTTCTTTCTCTAGCTTTTTTAGTTGCAAGCCCAATTCATTGATTTTCTCTTTTTCTATTTTATGCAAATAAGCATCTAGAGATATAAAATTTCCCCTTATTACCTCTTTGGCTGTATCCCACAAATTTTGATATGTTGTCTCATTATTGTCATTCTCTTGGATGAAATTAGTAATTGTGTCTGTAATTTGCTGTTTCACCCATTCATTCTTTAGGATAAAATTATTTAGTTTCCAATTGGTTTTTGGTCTATTTTCTCCTGGCCTTATATTGCATGTGATTTTTATTCCGTCATGATCTGAAAAAAATACATTTATTATTTCTGCCTTCCTGCATTTGATTTTGAGGTGTTTGTGTCCTAACACATGGTCAATTTTTGTATAAGTTCCATGGACTGCTGAGAAAAAAGTAAACTCCTTTCTGTATCCATTTAATTTCCTCCAAATATCTATCATACCTAACTTTTCTAACATTTTGTTTACCTCCTTAACTTCTTTCTTATTTATTTTGTGGTTTCATTTATCAAGTTCTGAGAGAGGGAGGTTGAGATCCCCCACTATTATAGTTTTTCTGTCTATTTCTTCTTGCATCTCTCTGAACTTTTCCTCTAGGAATTTCCATGCTATACCACTTGGTGCATATATGTTTAGTATTGATATTGCTTCATTATCTATGGTACCCTTTAGGAAGATATAATTTCCTTCTTTGTCTCTTTTAATTAAGTCTATCTTTGCTTTTACTTGGTCTGAGATCAGGATTACTACCCCTGCTTTTTTTTTTGTTCACCTGAAGCATAATAGATTCTGCTCCAGCCTTTTACCTTCACCCTGTATGTATCTCTATGTTTTAGATGTGT
>JAJPUD010004723.1:74670-110402 GCA_023553655.1 Myrmecobius fasciatus | reverse complement strand
ATGACCATCTTATTCCCTGGAAGATAATGCTCATTCTAGCTGGGTAATTTATTCTTGGCTGTAATCCAAGTTCCTTTGCCCTTCAGAATATCTGCTTCCATGCCCTTCGATCCTTCAAAGTAGAAGCTGCTAGGTCCTGTGTGATCCTAATTGTGGCTCCCCGATATTTAAATTGTTTCTTTCTGGCTTCTCGTAATATCTTTTCCTTGGTATGATAGTTCTGGAATTTAGCCATGATATTTCTGGGGGACTTAATTTTTGGGTTTCTTTCAGGAGGTGATCAGTGGATTGTTTCAATAAGTATTTTGCCTTCTGGGTCTAAAATATCAGGGCAGTTTTCTTTTATGATTTCTTGGAAGATAGTGTCTAGATTCTTTTTTCCATCATGGCTTTCAGGAAGCCCTATAATCCTTAGATTATCTCTCCTGGATCTATTTTCCAGGTTAGTTGTTTTTCCTAGGAGATATTTCATGTTTTTCTCTATCTTTTCATTTTTTTGTTTTTGTTTGACTGATTCTTGAAGTCTTGATGAATCATTCATTTCCAATTGTTCGATTCTAATTTTTAATGTCTTATTTTCTTCAGTTACTGTTTTTAGTTCCTTTTGCAATTGGCCAATTACATTTTTTGTTCATTGCATTTTTTCCCCATTTTTCCTATTTTATTTTGCAGTGATCTCATTTCGTTTCCCCATGTTTCTTCTAACTCTCTTTTAAGATCCTTTATGTAATCTTCAAAGAAAGCCTTGTGACATGGAGTCCAGCTTGTGTCTCTCTTTGGGGCTTTTTCTGGAGTTGCTTTACCTTTAGGGGCCTCAGGATTTGAGGTCTGTTCTTCCCTCTCTCCATAAAAGTTGTCTATGGTGAGAGCTCTTTTTGGTTTTTTATTCTTTTTTTTTAAAGGTATGAAGTCTGTTTTAGGCAAAGATGGGACAGCTGCTTTAATTTGCTCTGGGGCAGTTCTGCTGATTGAGTTATTTCAGGAACTGGGCAGTTCTGCTGATTGAATTATGTCAGGTGCTGGGCAGTTCTGCTTTAGTTCACCCTGGGGCAGTTCTGCTGATTGAATTATTTCAGGTACTGGGCAGCTTTTCTGGATTTTCAATGATGTTTCTAGGATTTGCACAAGAAGGATTTGAACTCAGATCTTGACTCAAAGTCAAGTGCTCTAACCCTTACATCACTTAGGTGCCTAATAAGATAAAAAATAGAGGGAAAAAAGCAGATGCCTCAACCTACCTAGGGAAAAATATTACAGGGCTCTGAAAGCTTGTCTTGATCTTTCAGTTGCTGATTTGTTTTGAGCACACATCTGAATTAATCTTCCCCTGTCTTGGATCACATTTGTTGATTAATTTATCTAAGCTTGTTGCTATAGTACTTGGACACTTTGCTTCTGGCCCTTCAAATACTGCTTTGCTAATCTAATATGATCACTACAGTTAGACAAATCTCTTGCTTATATCCAGCCTCTCAGACATATGGTATTTCTCTCATTTCTACACAGCAGTTGAGCAGGGAGAAACTTAACTGTGTACAAGTAATATTCCCTTGTTGGGTGAGGCAGCTGATCATCCTGTGCCCAATTCTGTTCCCAGTTCAGTCTTGCTTTTCTCTAGACATATACGCTATACTTCAGGAATCATGGAGGATCTAGTAACAGTTCTGGATCCTCTCTGTTAAGAACTAGAGGAATTCTTGCCCTGGATGCACTAGTTATCAAAGCAGCTTATATATGATAATGTCATTCACAAAATTTGAACCCCTGGGAAAGAAGTACCACCATTAAAAAAAGAGAACGAATGGTTCTTCAGGTATAGCTATAAAGCTACAAATCTGGCCATGAGAAAATCTCTAAATATCCTATCAAATTTATTGCTAGTCTTACCAATCTCATAGGGTTCTTCTTCATCATCATCATCATCATCATCATCATAATGACTAGATGTATTTAATATTGTAAAGTTTGCTAAGTGCTTTATGTGTTATCTCTTTTAATCCTTTCAACAACTATGAGTGGTAGGTGGTATTATTGTCCCCACTGTGAAAATGATTATGGAGAAATGCTATATGCTTAGAGAAAAAAAAATATACCATTTTCAAAAAAGTGGACAATGGTGGAATCTTTAGTCTATAAGCTTGTGAATGTGACTTTTATCTTCTGGAAATGTTTGAAATGTTTTATTAAAATGATCTCTAAATATTTAGAAATAGAATTATTGATCACAAAAAAGCACTATGGATTCATACTATGCATATTTGTTACAAGAGTATTTTTTTCCAGTGGGGAAGGGATAAAAAATGCCTGTTAATTAAAAAAAATTGCTTAAAAAGACTAAATTAATTTCATTTTTAAAAAGAGCTATTAGAGTGGTAGTTTGGATGCATGTAACAGAGTTTTCCTAATTTTAACAGAGTTTGATAAAATCTCTCATATAATCCTTAAAGGAAAGAAGAAATGTAGGTTTCTAGATAATCATTAGGTGGATTTTGAACTGGATGAATGATTAACTTAATGAGAAGTCATTAGTGGATAATTGTCTGTTTGTAAGGAAATTGGTAATAGAGTGCTTTGGGGATATGTCTTAGATCCTATGTTGAATAATATTTTTATCAGTAACTTAGATGGTGACATAGATGACTTATCAACTTATCAAATTTGTAAATAATGTGAAATATGAAAGATTTCCAACATAATGGATGATGGAGTCAGAATTTAGATTTATTGAGGGGGGTAGGGGAGGGAAATTCCTTGTTACTACCATTAATGCTATACCATTTTCATAATTGCCTTTGCTTTGAGTTAGCTATGAAAACAGTATGATCTCTCTTCCCTTACTTTCCTTTTCCTCTCTCTTTTCTCTCATGAGCTTAATTTTCATCTCCTCCTGATCTTTTTTGCCTTTATTATCCTTAGCAGCGAGCCGATAGATACAACACTGATTAGATGCTATCTGCAATCTAAACAATCATGGTTGAGGTGCTGGAAATTGCATGCACTGGGCAATAGTTAAAAACAAACAAACAAACAAAAACAAACCCAACTTCTCCCAGCTTTCAAAACAAGCTAAATCCAGATTAGTGCAAATAATGAATGTTATGGAGTGGCCCACTGAACTCAAAATTATATTATTTGAAATTATAATTATGTAAAATATGTTAATCAGTTCTAACCCAATGGAAAATGCAATGTGAATTCAAATAATGTGACTACTTTGTGAGATTCATATTTGATACTAATTGGGAACTAATAATTATTTTCCCCTTCCAATAATCTCCATTCAACTGGTTATAAAAAATAGGAAATGCAAACTTTATGATTATATCTTTACTATTAACTTTCTTATTTCAATGAGAAAGTACCAATGAAACTACTAAGCTAAGGAACTGCAGTTCTGAAAATCTGGGAAAGTCTAACACTTCCCCCTTTTGTTTGATGATCTTCTGATCAGATCTTTTCCATAGTCCTGTACATCTGTATGCTATATTCTAATGTATCCATGAGACTTGTATTTTTCTTTGTGGCTATGATTAGCTGTTCCATTTTTTTCAAGTGGAGATGCAAGTATAGCCTTTTAGTGAATCAATACACAAGTAAAATGAGTCTGTGTTGGTAATTGCCTTCCTGATAGCCAGTCCCTGATTTTGTGCATGAAACTTTTTTTTCTTTTGCTTTCTTTTGCCTCATTTACATCTACCATTAGAAAAGTCCATCTGAGAAGGAATAGGATACTTCACTATGTGATGGTTAGTGATCTGTTATACTCCCTATACTAATGAATCAAGAGGGTCTCAAAAGGTTGTGCTCAGGCAAGTCTGAGCAATTTGCTAGGGTCATTTTCTTCTAGCAGACCATTTCCTGCAGGAGACATTCTGATTCATTCTAATCCCCGAAAAGGACATAGAAACCCCAAATCCATAGGCCCCAAGAAAAGATCTTTTTTTTTTTATATAAAGCTTTTTATTTACAAAAACATATGAGTGATTTTTCAACATTGACCTTTGCAAAAACTTTTTTTTCCCAAGCTTTTTCCCTCCTTCCCCCCAACCCCCACCCCTAGATGACAGGTAATCTAATACATGCTAAATAGGATAAATTATATGACAAATCCAATACATGTATACATATCTATACAGTTATCTTACTGCACAAGAAACACCAGATCTAGAAAGAGAAGAAGAAAAAAAAGCAACCTAAGAAGGAAAACAAAATGCATGGAAATATTCACAGAAAGCGTTAAAATGCTGTGTTGTAGTTCACACTCAGTTCCCACAGGCCTCTCTCTGGATGTATATGACTATCTTCATCGCTGAAGAACTGGTTTGAATCACATCATTGTTGAAGAGAACCATGTCCATCAAAATTGATCATCGTATAGTCTTGTTGCTGTGTATAATGTTCTCCTGGTTCTGCTGATTTCACTCAGCATCAGTTCATGCAAGTCTCTCCAATCCTCTCTGAAATCCTCCTGTTGGTCATTTCTTACAGAAGAATAATATTCCATAACATTCATATACCATAATTTATTCAGCCATTCTCCAATTGATGGGCATCCTTTCAATTTCCAGTTTCTTGCCACTACAAAAAGGGCTGCCACAAACATTTTTGCTCATGTGGGTCCCTTTCCCTCCTTTAAAATCTCTTTGGGATACAGCCCCAGTAGAAACACTGCTGGGTCAAAGGGTATGCACAGTTTGATAACTTTTTGAGCATAGCTCCAAATTGCTCTCCAGAATGGTTGGATCCGTTCACAGTTCCACCAACAATGTATCAGTGTCCCAGTTTTCCCACATCCCCTCCAACAGTTATCATTATCATGTCCTGTCATTTTAGCCAATCTGACAGGTGTGTAGTGGTATCTCAGAATTGTCTTAATTTGCATTTCTCTGATCAATAGTGACTTGGAGCACCTTTTCATGTGACTGGAAATAATTTCAATTTCTTCGTCTGAAAATTGTCTGTTCATATCTTTTGACCATTTATCAATTGGAGAATGGCTTGAATTCTTACATATTTGAGTCAATTCTCTATATATTTTAGAAATGAGGCCTTTATTAGAACCTTTGGATGTAAAAATATTTTCCCAGTTTACTGCTACCCTTCTAATCTTATCTGCATTCATTTTGTTTGTACAAAAACTTTTTAACTTGATGTAGTCAAACTTATCTATTTTGTGATTAATGATGACCTCTAGTTCTTCTTTGGTCACAAATTCCTTCCCCCTCCACAGGTCTGAGAGGTAAACCATCCTACATTGTTCTAATTTGTTTATAATATCATTCTTTATGCCTAGATCATGAATCCATTTTGACCTTATCTTGGTATATGGTGTTAGGTGTGGGTCAATGCCTAATTTCTTCCATACTAGTTTCCAATTATCCCAGCAGTTTTTGTCAAATAGTGAGTTTTTATCCCAAAAACTGGGGTCTTTGGGTTTATCAAACACTAGATTATAATTGTCATTGAGTATTTTGTTCTGTGAACCTAACCTATTCCACTGATCCACTACTCTATTTCTTATCCAGTACCAAATGGTTTTGGTGACCACTGCTTTATAATATAGTTTTAGATCTGGTGCAGCTAGGCCACCCTCATTTGCATTTTTTTTCATTAATTCCCTTGAAATTCTTGACCTTTTGTTTTTCCAGATGAATTTTGTTGTTATTTTTTCTAGTTCAGTTAAATAATCTCTTGGGAGTTTGATTGGTATAGCACGAAATAGATAGATTAGTTTAGGCCCAAGAAAAGATCTTAATTTTGGAATATGCAGAAAATATGACACCCGTACCTTGGTTTGACAGTATTTGCCTCATTCCTGGGAGTAGAATATACAGAATTGAAGAGATATATTGAAAGAATAGGTCACTAGACCCTACGAGAGCAAAATTCTTTGAGGCATTGAGTTATATTATGAGTTTCTCTCCAAAAATGCACTCACAGCTCCGAAAATAATCCAAATGTCCTGTAGGATAGTTATACAAACAGCAAAGGGTAGGGAGCCAATGTTGTTTCTTATATTCTGTACTTAAATCAGTGATGTACTAAATATGCTGTCCACCTCTGCTACCTTCAGGGATCCCAACTAACTTCTAGAGTGGTTTCTGTTTACCTTTAGCAAGTAATTAAAATTTCAGAGGTTTAGCTGTGAGCATTGAGTGGTGGTCTGCCCTATAGATTAGCCCAGCTTTCAGAACGATGGACAGGAGTAAGTTCATGTCCTTTCCTGCTGGGAATAAAAGAGAGTAGACTCATTATTATTATTTTTTTATTTTTTATTTTATTTTTATTTTATTTTTAATATTTATATTTTTCTTATATTTAAGGGCTGCTAGATTATAGAATTACTTGAATTAAGAATACATTTTAACAATATGCTGACCTGCTGAAACTATGAATTTAACTCAATGTATTCCTTAATAAGGGACAATTAGATGTCACAGTGCATAGACTTTTGGGCCTGAAGTCAGAAAGGCTCATCTTCCTGAGTTCAAATTTGATCTTAGACACTTACTAACTTGTGACTCTGGGCAAGTCACATAACCCTGTTTGCCTCAGTTCCTCCTCTATAAAATGAATTGGAGTTGGAAATAAAAAAACACTCCAGTATCTTTGACAAGACAATCCCAGATGGGGTCATAAATAGAAAGATACATCTAAACAACAAGGGCATACACATGGGCATACATACAGACATATACACATAAATATTTGTGTATATATATATATATATATGCATATGTATACATATATAAATAAATTTATCAGTTTGATTCTAAATAGAAAATGATTAATAAAGGTCACTAGTACTTCAATTGGTTTATAAGCATCAGATACTAGAAGAGCAGATGATTTAATATAAATGGAAGCCAACCTAATTAGATTTGTAGGTCATGTTACTTATTCTGTTCAAAGACAAATAAACCATAATGCAAAGGAAAGAAAGATGCCATTGAAAATTGATTTGATGTTTATGAAAAGAGTATTAAAATGTTGTTATCAAGATGTCTGAGAATATTTGATTGACTAATATAGGCTCATGTTAATAACATATCAGTCTCAACATAAGCAATACTCCATTCCCTGCTCTACTCCCCCTCACCCCAAACTTGATTCAAATATTGAATTGTTATTTTAGACAAGGTGGTATATGGACAGAATAGTATATTTGGAGTAAAAAGACCTAGATTCAAGTTTTGGAATTTATACTCATTAATTATGTGAGTTTGGGCAAGTGAATTAAATAACAATGATTGATATTTATGCAATATTTGAAGGTTTACAGAGCACTTTATATATGTCATTTTGTTATCATGACAATCCTGTGGAGTAGGTACTATAGGTATCGTCAGCTTCATTTTTCCTAGGAGAAAACTTTCAGAGAGGTTAAGTGGTTTGCTTATAGCCATAGAACTATTCTGAAAGGGAGGTACTTCCTGACTCCAGATCCATTATCCTCTACAATATCACATTGCTATTTTGAGCTTCAGTTCCTTCCCTCTATAAAGCAGTGACAATAAAAGTTATTCCTCTAAGGACTTTAGTTATCTCCCTATCCCACTAAAAGAAGAATCCCTACAGAAGTCCAAGTCCTTTGAGTCATCCTGTCAAAGTAAGATCTTTTCTATCCAACCAATGGGGAGTTTTAAAATAATTCAACTAATGGCCTTTTTTTCAGATTTTCTTCCTAGCAAGAATTAATAGTAGTCAGTCTACAGCTCTGAATTCCTTATTCCATTTACCCAATCTTGTCCTGCTTGGTCAGATAAAAACGCTGTAAAAATTCAATCAATTTTTACTCTTTTGAATGTCCCATTCCTCACTGGGCCTCTCAAACTTGATTTGTTTCCCTTGCTCTTGACTGCCTTTTCTTATTGTTTTCCCTCAGTAAAGCTGGTTTTTATTGTGCTTCATGTGCTATATTTTGAAATCCTGAAGCTTATTCAATCTATACTAAACCAATTACATACTAAATAAGGTTGTAAAGAAAGTTCTTTATAACTCTTTAACTGCTATGTTAGTGTATTATTGTTTCCCCTCCTGTTAATACTGCTGCTGTTTCTTTTACTACTGCTGCTGCTATTAATATCATTACTATTACTATTTTTGCTGCCACTATTACTATTGCAACAAGTACTATTGCTGCTGCAAGAGTACTTGTCATTACTACTACTATTACTACTGATGCTATTACTACTACTACTACTACTACTGTTATTTCTGCTACTACTTTTACTATTTTTACTTCTAGTTCCACTACTATCTCTGTTCTACTCCAATGCTACTATTAATACTACTAACCATTAGTACTGCTGTTGCTGTTATTAAATTCAAATAGAAAAGTAGTCATTAAATCAGTACATAAAGATACCTACAAGCTGCATATTGACTTAGAAAAACTACATATTAATTAACATTAATTTTTTATGTTATTTTTATTATGTTAAGTATTTTTCAGTTACAATTCATCTAGTTTAGGCAACACATTGCCAGCACCTGTTTGATACTTCTTAACTAGATGACTGTCGTGGTTCCTCTCAGGACTATATCTATACCTTCTACTCCATAAACCCATGAAGTAGCTTTTCCTGGAACAGTCCAATGAAAACAGTTTACAAAATGATTCAAGATAAGGTAGAAAGCAATAGAGTACCTGAATTATCCTTTAGGCCTTTGTAGGGTACGTAAATTGCATATATCAATCCAAGAACTTCTCACTTTGATTTGTCTCCTAGTGATAAAATGTTATATACCACTAGGGTATGAACCATCTCATGGTTATCATGAGAGTTTGGAAAGATTGTGAACAATATTGTGAGTGAGTAATATTTAACAAAGATGAATTTCATACTATTATAGTTAATTTAAAATTAATATTTATATATATTATTTTGTATGCAGCTTATATTTTTTAAATAACCTATGACCATTGATTTAAAAACTAGATACACTATTTCCTGGATTTTAAAATTAACCCATAGCTTTTAATGATGAAATCTCAATTTAAATTTAAATCTTGGCTTTGCTTCTTAATTTCCTATGTTATCTTAGATAAATAAGTCTCTGTTGGAAAGAATAGTGGATTTAGAAATGCACAACTGGGTTTGAATCCTGGATTCTCTGAGCCTTAGTTTTCCTCATCTATACAATCAGAGAGTTGGAGTAGCTGATTTATGAGGCTCTACAAGTCTCTGAAAACTTGGCAGTTGACTTTTAGTTGGAAACTTCTTTTTTTTTTTAACACAACCACAATAAAACAAAATGATTTAAAGTGTTTTTTCTGGAATTGTTATTTAGAATAAGAGATTTCCGGTGGCTGGTTTTAATTATGATATTGTGCTCTTATTCCACTGGTATAAAATTTCATAAGTGGAACAAAATAGGGCAATCACAGACCTACTGAAGAAACCATGCATTAAACATGTGCCTGGGAAATGTGCTACAAATACTAAAGGGATGATTCCTTCATACCTTGAAAGCAAAGCATAATTAAAAACTTTATAAACAGACAAATGCATCTTGATATCTCATTTTAAAGTTATTGAAAACACTGAAAAACAATTAAAAGGAATATTGAACACTAAAAATAGGATTAAGGAAATTAGATTGGCTGAGGTAACACATAGTAGAGCCAGAATTCAAAAACAGTTTCTCTGGCTATATTCTTTCCACTATATAATATTGCACAAACTATGTTGATAAATCAAATATTAAGATTTATTCCCCAAATCTTGGGAACCTAGAGCTTGAAGAAATTTGGGGATCATCAGAATAAACTTCTTTGTTTAATAGATGAGAAAAATGAGTCCTAGAGACTTATCCAAGATCATGTAAGTAGTTAAGGTGCCAAGGCAAGATTAGAAACCAAATTCAGATTTTGTTATTAAAAGTTATGTATCAACTTTTTAAAAATTAGGAAATAATATATTAAGTTTTAAGTCAATAAACAGAGACCTTACATATGACATGTTTAATATAAGTTTGAATTTGAATTTCTATTTTGTTCATGTTCATATATATATACACATATATGTATTTATGTGTGTATAAATATTCACACACAAACATAAACTCTAAGGAGGTAAAATGGCTTAAATGTAATTTTTGGTCTTGGTCTAAGATGGGATTACTAACATTTCAAATCTTTCTGGCTTTTTAATATATTAAATCTCTCATTTGTTAATTCTTGAGAATGTTTTATGTTATACATGTGTATGCATGTGTACATGTGCATATGCAAATGTGCACACACACATATATTAGGAGATAGTCTGAAAGAAGAGAATCTCCTATTATAGTCACTTTAGGGATCCACGAATTTTATTGGTGTTGGTACTCCCTTTACCAATACAGAATGCAATCTTTCTGCCCTGTAGTACATGATTTTTAAAAGTTTTTGTGGCTAAAAAATTAATAATCCCACAGCCAACTTTATAATGATTCTCTCCAAACTTATTTAATACTTGTTCTTTAAAAAAGGCACACAATTTATCACCTCCACCATTCACTTTACTTGTCAGAGCCTTTCACAGAGTCACCATATCAGAGTGGCTTTGTGTCTTCTAGGCCACCATGAGGTCTAAGAGGGAGAATATATTTATGTATATAAAAATATGCACACACATAATACTTATTATACATATAATTTGAGACTAAATTTGATGTATTATTATCTTTAGGGTATATATGATACATGTGTATAAAATACACAATTATGAATATATGTTTTAATATTTTGATATTTCAAGGGATTTGTGATTTTGATTACATGGATATTTCCTCCAGTAATAGAAATCATGCCTTCTTGTTCTATGTGACTGTATTCTATATCATTCTATAAATCCTCCACAACATCTAATATTGTGCTATCCATTTTCCCTAAATTTCATGATGTAGCATGGATGCCAGTGAAGCAAAAGGGTTATTCATCAATTTCACTTCATGATCATTATATAATAAACTTTTTCTAATCACATGCCTTCATGATGACATTCTTTTTTTTAAATTTTTTATTTAACATTAATTTCTATATTTCCAGTTCCAAATTTTCTCCCTCCTTTCACTCCCTCTTCCATCCATTGAGAAAGGAAACAATATGCTAACCATTATACACATGAAGTAAAAAATATATATATTTCCATATTAGCCATGTTGCAAAAATTTTAAAGACCAAAAAAAAATCCCACTTTAATCTGTTCTCAGAATTTACCAGTTCTCTTTCTGGAGATGGAAGATCTTTATTACAGATGATCATAAAAACTTGATGGAAAGATATGCTCCAACTCCTCCCCCCACTACTTTCCTGCTTTTCTTCTAATGTTGGCTGTCTTGGTTTTGTTTGTGCAAAAGATTTTTTAATTTAATGCAATCAAAGTTATCCATTTTACTTCTTGTGATCCTCTCTGTCTCTCGATGCTCATGAACTCATGATGACATTCTTTATGTTACTTTTCCTATGAACTACTTCACTGATAACATCTTTCAGCCTTTTTATTTCTACTATATATCTTTGCAATGTCTTCTGGGTGACCTCCAACTTTAATTCCTTGAAGACTGTGGTATTCTATAAGTTGCAGCCATACACTATTTTCCAGAGAATACTGATGCTAAAAAGATGGACTTTTGTTTCTGGAAAAAGCTTGGGGTCATTAATATTGCATAGTTTTCCATAGGCAAGCTAGCATATCCAGTTAATTATCTATGCACAATGTCTTGTCATATATATATATATATATATATATCTGTCTATCTATCTATCTACATAAACACACTCATGGATCAGCTTTATGAATTGTCTATGGAACTCTATATCATAGTTTTTACAAGATATATTCTTCAATCCTTTGTTTTTTCATGTGAAAAATTTAGCAAAGCATTTTGGAGTGATCAGGAGTCTCATTTTTATTTTTTATCTTTACCCAGCACTAAACACTGACATGATAGATGATTAACAACTAATTAAATTAATTAAAAACTAACATTTATTTAATTGATTTGATTCACAAATTTAAAGTATCACCTAAATGTTCCATATAATTGTTTTTCATTGCCAACATTATTTTTTTCTTTTATTTTGGTATTGATTTTTATCTTTGCCCTGACAAATCAGTGGTCTGATTCTACACAGATAAGTAATTCAGAAATGACTCCTGCATCATTAACCAGTTTCCTTCTCGTTAAAGTAAAACCAATTTCTTTTTTTTTATGTATGATATTGTTAAGTGCTTGCCATGTGCAGCACCTACAAGATCTATTCTTGAAGAAAGAATTCATAACTGATAGGCACAAGGTTTCTATCTAGATATAAGACATACTTTTATTATTTCTTGGTTCTGAACTGTTTTCAACATATTTTTCACCACCCTCATCCTTATCTATGCCTACCTTTACAGAAAAGCCACAGAGGACCAAAATATATGTAGACTTTATTTGGAAAATCTTATCAAGTTCTTCTTAAAATCTGTCAACCTATCAAATTCTTCAGCCAGAGTACAGAAATTGCAATTGTTTTCATGGCTCTATTTTTGTATATTAACTCTGCATTATGAGGTCACAAAATATCCCATAAAGTGATGTTTCTTGTTACCTTTGAAAGCACAGTAAAACAAATCTACCAAATCACTTATTGATCTTTTCAAGCAGAACCAGTGAGCCATCTTTCCACTGAGTTACAACTTCCCTTGTAGTTTCATTTACTCTGGAAAGGTCAAGATGGATATGATGTACTTCTTCCAGCATTATGGTCACTGGACAAAGATACTATACTTGGAATACCAATAACTAAGTTGGGATTTATAGGTAATTGGAACTGGACCTGGGGTTTTACCAATATAGCAAACTCTCTGCATGAGGAACCTTCCTCTACTAATGCAGATCAGCTCCTTCTTTGCAACTGTTTTAGAGAGTTGCCAAGAATATTGAGAGCTTATGCAGGGTCACATAGTCGTTTTGTGGTGGAAGAAAGTCTTAATCTTCAGATCTTCTGATTCCAAGACTGATTTTTCCATTCACTGTGCAATGGTGTTTTTAACGTTTATAAATGACCTAGAAATTAAATGTTTTTTTAGTCTTTTATGTCACATATTCCATCAATCTTCCATGGTCATTGTATTGAAAAAATGGAAAATTACCATGTAGGATGAAGGGCCATTTAATACTTTACTTGCATTTATATATCTGAAGAACTAATCACCAAGGAACCAGAATTCTGATGTTGGATCTGTGTGTACCCAGCTAAGTTAGTAATAGGAAAGAAGATCTAGTCTTAATGAGAATTTGCTAAGTATATGATGGAGAATTTTACTTTTAGCTAGGATAATATGGAGAGATGGACACTGAGATTCCTTTCCATTCTGAATTCTTATTCTTCTTCCAAGTAGAATCTGAAGCCTTTATAACATTGGTAGATTTTACCAAATTCTGCTGACTTAGTCTTTAAGAACAGAGAAGGACCTTCATGTCACAATGCCAAATTGGAGGACTTGAGTTTATTCATACACAATTGTTTGTGTATGCAGACATAACAACAATGGCAATGGCAAGGAATAGCAAGCATTTATTGAATGTCTTAAGGGTTGCAAAGTGCTTTATAATATCTTATTTAATTCTCACAACAACCCTGTGAGGTAGGTACTATTATTACCAACATTTTACAGATGAAGAAACTGAGGTGAATAGAATTTAAATGATTTGCTCAGCTCACACAACTGTCTGAGAACAGATGTGAACTGAGGTCTTCCTGATTCCAGGTTCAGCATTTCTTCAACTGTTCTGTGTAGTTTCCTCTCTCTTTTTCTCTTTGTTTCTCTCCCTCTCTGTGTCTCTCTGTCTCTGTCTTTCTCACTCTCTGTGTCTATCTCTCTGTTTCTATGTCTGTCTCTCTGTCTCTCTCTGTCTCTGTCTCTCTGTCTCTGTTCTGTCTTTCTATCTCTGTTTCTGTTTCTCTGTCTCTGTCTCTGTTTCTCTCTCTCTCTCTCTCTCTCTGTCTCTCTGTCTCTCTCTCTCTCTCTCTGTCTCTCTGTCTCTCTCTGTCTCTCTCTCTCTCTTTTTCTTGTATGTGATATAACCCTATAGCAGATAAAAAGCTTGAATTGTTTAATCAAGGTTGGAATTCATTCTGCGATCTGAACTTATGATGTTCCATTTCATCTAGAACCTGGAAATCCAACTCACTCTCAATTTAAATTAATCACAAACTAGATATAACATAGGAAGAAAGAGTAGCAGCTTTAAACTGAAAATCTATAGCATAACATAGGCTTTCAGAACTTAAAGATACATTAGAGGTCATCTAGCCCAACTCTTTCCTTTGACAAATGAAGAAGTTGTGGTCCAGAAAATTAAATGACTCAACTAAAGGTTACATAGCAAATAAATGTTAAACATGGACTAGGAGTCATGTCTTATTCCCTCTCCAATCCTGTTTTGACATTCACTCTCAAGTTCTCACTTGCCTTAATAAAGGTTGTGAGATTGATGATTGGCAATTTATATTTCCTTTCTCATTTTATGACTTCCCTTCCTTTGCCCTCTGCAACTTTTGACCTTTTTGTAGTCTTTGACACTGTTTTTCACCCTCTTCTTGACACTTACTTTTCTCTAGGATTTTGTGATACTAGTCTCTCCTGGTTCTCCTTTTCCTGCTTCACTGCTCTTTTGGTATCCCTTAGATAGATCTTCATCTAGTTCGTGCTTGATAATTGCAGATTTCTTTCAAGTTTTTTTTCCTGGGTCATCTTCTCTTCTTTAAAGAAAACATTTTTAATTTATGGAATAAAACAAGCATTTCTACAGCATAGTTTAATTAAAAAGATGATTGTACATGATACTGCAAATCTATGCACAACTTTCAAATATACAATAATTCCTTTCAAATATACATGTAAATTTTTTTCTTTTTTTTTCTTCTTCCCCCATCTTAGAGATGAGTGATAGCTACAATTTGGCACAAATAGGTGTGTGTGTGTGTGTGTGTACATACACACATATATCTATATATAGCCTCTATTAGTTCTTTTTGTTATAGAATCTTTCTTCATATGTTAACTTCATAGTTAACTTGAGTGTTTATAATTGACAAAATAACTTATTAACTCAAAATTGTTCCTAAAACAATAATGATGTTACTGTATATGATGTTCTCTTGGTTCTGTTCATTTTCTTCTTCATTATGTCATCGAAGGCCTTCCACGTTTTTCTAAAAACCATTGAGGCTGTCATTTCTTTTAGCACAGGAAAAAAAGTCAAGGTCTCCCACTGCATCCAGAGCCACCTCTAGTCATCACGATCTATTTCTTGTCACTTTACACAGATAGTTCCAGAGGAGAAAGTGAGGCTAGTGACTTTGCAAAGCCCACCTTCACTTAAATCCAAGTCACTTGCATGTCATGGCATCACTTCCCTGATGTCATAGTCCTCTTGGAGAACAAAGGACAAAAAATCTTTTTTCCATTAAAAATTTTATTGCTAAAAATAAAATTCAAAAACAGAATATTTATAGAATGTACAAAATACTTGGAAATATAAGTACAAACACACACACAGGTACTACATAAATACAGCAATAAAACATTTTTATATAAAGTCAGACCTAAAGAATTCAAGAGATATGACTTGCTCATTTGTAAGATGAACCAGTACAATAAAATGATAATGCTAAATGAAGCCATCTACTCATTCAGTGTCATACCAATCAAGCTACTAAAAGATTGCTTTACAAAGCTAGAAAAAAACAACAACAAAATTCATCTGATGATGCAAAATATTAATCTCAGGAGAAATAATGAAAAAAATCAAGGTTAGAGGGACTACCAGAACCAGATCTAAAATAGTATTATAAAACAGTATTCATCAAAATGATTTGGAACTGGCAAGAAAACAGAGGTCAATTAATGGAACAGATCAAGTATGCAATGTACAGAAGAAAACAAAGTAGCCTAGTTTTTGACAAAAACAACAACAATCTTATAACACACTAAGTTTCCATCAGAATCATATACTACCACATGTGCATTCTCCAGTTGATGGGAATCCCTGCAATCTGCAGCTTTTTTGCCACCATAATGAAAGCTGCCATAAACATTTTAGAACATATAAATTCTTTTACTTTTACCCTCATTGTCTTTGGAAATAGACTAAGTAGGGGCAGCTAGGTGGCGCAGTGGATAGAGCACCAGACCTGAAGTCAGGAGGACCTGAGTTCAAATCTGGCCTCAGACACTTAACATTCCCTAGCTGTGTGACCCTGGGAAAGTCACTTAACCTCAATTGCCTCAGCAAAAAAAAAAAAAAAAAGAAAGAAAGTAATTGGAAATAGACTAAGTAATGTTGCTAGGATAAGGGTATAAGTAATTTAATAACTCTTTGGGTATAATTCCAGATTGCCTTTTAAAATTGTTAGATCATTTTGCAATTCCACTAACAATGAATTAGTGTGCCAATTTTTCTATATCCTCTCCAACATTTGTCACTTTCCCCTTCTTTTATTTTTGCTAATCTGATAGGTGCAAAATAACATTTCAAGGTTGTTTTAATCTATATTTCTCTATTCAGTAATGATTTAGAGAATTTTTATGCGAGTATAAATTCTTTTGATTTTTTAATTGGAAAACTGTCTATTCATATTCTTTGACTAATTTTCATTTGGGGAATTTCTTGTATTCTTATAGATTTTACAAAGTTTTTTATGTTTTAGATATGAGACCTTTATCTGGTAAATGGTCTATAAAATTTCCCTTCAATTTTCTGCTTTCCTTCTAAGCTTGCCTATATTTGTTTTATGCATACAAAGCCTTCCTAATTTAATACAATCTAAATTATATATTATATATATAAAGTTATTTATATCTATATAACTTTGTCTTTTATATCTTGATTATTCATAAATTGTTCAACTATCCATAAGTTTGATAAGTAATATGTTCCATATTCTTCTAATTTTCTTGTAAAATCTCCCTTTATATCAAGCCCCTCTTCTCTTTTGCTTCTATATTATTTCACTTGGTGATCTCATTAGTGCCTGTAGTTTCAATTATCATCTCTATACACATGACTTTCAGATCTACTTGTCTGGTTCTAATTTCTCTCCTGACTTTCTGTCTGCCATCTTCAAATGTCTATTGGATATATTAAACTGGATGATAACTCATAGACCTCTTAAACTTATGTCCAAAATGGAATTTATTATCTTTTCCCCCACACCCTCCCCTTTTCCTAACTTCATTATTACTTTCAAGGTTACTAGTATCCTGAATCTAATCCTCCATATCCAATCAGTTGCCAAATTCTGTTATTCCTACTTTTATAATATCTCTCATATGCTCTTTCCTCTAATACTGTCATCACACTAATAGGGATCTTTATCAACTCATTTCAGAAGGTAATATTTTTCTGGGTTTTTTTTTTCCTGCCACAGATTTTCCCCTACTCTAATCCATCCTCTACTGGGCCATTGAATTTTGTTTCCTAAAGCATAGATTTGACTATGTTGTCCCCTTTTCCCATTACAACACATTCATTAAATTACAGTGGCTCCCTTTTACCTTCAGGGTCAAATATAAAATTATCTGCTTGACTTTTAAAGCCCTTACTATTTGTCCCTTCCTATTTTTCTAGTTTTTTTCTATTTTACTGTGTTCAATTTACTCTGAGATCTGATAACATTTGTTTCCTTGCTGTTGCTTGCACTTTATATTACATCTCCCAAATCCAAGGGGTTTCACTGTGTATCTTTCATGCTTGAAGGTCTCTCCCTCCTTATTTCTATCTCTTAGCTTATCTGAATTTCTCAAATCTTGACCCAAGTCTGATCTTTTGCAAGAAACTTTTCTCATTCCTCCTTAATGCCTTCACTATGATATTATACCCAATTTGTTCTGTATGCATGTTGCTGGTATATGTTTGTTTGCATGTTAGTCTTCTTCCTTAGATTATGAACTGCTCAAAAGCAGGGACTAATTTTTTTTGTTTTGTCTTGCTTTCTCTTGTATTCATCCTCCTATACCCAGTGCTTGGCACATACTAGACATTTAACAAATGCTAATTGACTGACTACTGGCATACAGTCTCCTTTCCACCTAAGTACTTGTTTTCTCATTTTGTTTTTTCTTCTTCCATGAGCTCTTGTAGACTGTCCTCCATTCCTGGAATATATTTTCTTACTCTTTCCTTTACATGTCAAAATCCTCCCTTCTTTTAAGACTTGTCAGGTGTCTTCTTCCCCATGACTCTATTACCATTTCCAATAGAACTTGAAATCTCCTTTCTCAATATATTAATGTTTTTTTTTAAAGTTTAATACTTCTTTCATATGTATTCATCTTAAAGCCTTTATAAATCTGAATTATTATATTTGTTTACATAGAATAGAAGGTCATTATTTTTGTTTATATTGAATAAATGAAAAGTTTTGATGACAGTGACTTTTTTCTTTTTGTCTTTATATCCTTCCTATCTAGTATAGTTTCTACCATAGAATAGGTGCTAATAAATGTTTTGATAGATGCTTTATGCAGTCTACTAGATTATAAATTCTTTAAAGTAGGTGGGGGAAGGGGCAGCTAGGTGGCACACTGGATAGAGCACCAGCCCTGAAGTCAGGTGGACCTGAGTTCAGATATGGCCTCAAACACTTAACACTTCCTACCTGTGTGACCCTGGGCAAGTCACAATCCCAACTGCTTCAGAAAAAAAAGCAGGTGGGATATCACTTTCCATATTTATACCTTTCATATCTACCACTGTGTATCATACTTTTTGGCAGCTTAATGAACTTTTGCCAAATTAAAGTAAGGCAAAATTAGGAGACTAAACAAAACAAGGAGAAATTGTTGATAAGTATTTGTTAAACCCATGAAACATGATACACTAAAACTACAGAGAAACCTTGGGTTTGAAATCCTTAAAAAACTGCAACCATAAAACAGAGAATAACCCAGTGAACATTTATTTTAAGAAAGAAAAAGTTGAATGAAATATTAATCAGTAAAAATGAGAAAATACTAGAAATAAATCATGGAACAAATTGATAAAATGACTGGAAATCCATTCTACAGAAGAAATGAATAAGGAGAAATTAAATTAAATACTACACTTGGCTAAGAACTGAAAGAGCTCAGGTTTCAACAACCTAAGTGTGAAATTTCTCAAATAAGATTCTGTTTTACTATGAGAAAGGCTGCTGAATTTAATAAATTCAATCAGTTATCAAGAAAGTGGTACATGGAATTATTGGCAATTCAAAACAAGCAGGGATAGAAAGTTTTGAGATGTTAGACCTATTTAGATGTTTTGGTCACAGAAAGTGCTTAGCAGAGGTTCATAAGCTAGAGTCCATGAGTTTGCTTGCTTTAAATATTTTGATAATTACATTTTAATCTAAGTGATTTAATTGGCCATTCTACATATTTTACTTTATTCATTTAAAGTCATAAGTTCATATTTTGCTTTATTCATTGAAAGCCCATAAGTTCATAGACAACAAATTTCCTTTCTAAACCTATATATTTTATGTTATGCATTTGAAAACATTATTCTAGGAAAGGGTCTACAAGTTTCACCAGACTGTCAACTGAGATCATGAAACAGACAAGATTGAGACCCTGTTTTATGGAATTACTCTCTTGATTAGGAGCAAAATATAGAAAAAATTGTCAGAAAATATTTTGGTAAAAGAGATTTGACTTATGCCTACCTTTTCTGGACAGGGAAAAAGAATAAGGGCAGAACCTTTGAAAGCCAGGTAATATCATGGACAAGATCCCACTTAGAAACTATAGTAAGAAAGGAAGAAGGGAATAAGCATTTATATTTACATAATATTTATGATGTGTCAAAGACTGTGCTAAGTACTTAAAATATTATTTGATCCTCACAACAATCCTGATAAGTAAATTATTCCCCTATTTTATTTGAGGAAACTGAAGCAAACAGAAATTAAGGGATATACCATGGATCACATATCTGGTGTCTCAGGCTAGATTCAAACTTAGGTCTAGGACCAGTGTTCTAGGACTGTGACACCAGCTGCTCCTATGTTTATCATAAACTTGTAAATCTAGAGTTAAAAGGGACTTCAGAGGCCATGTAGTCTTTAAAAAAAAATCTATGAAGGCATAACAAGAGGTTAAAGGTCACACCAGAAGTAAATTCAGAGCCAGGATTTGAATACAGGTCCTCTAAATTCAACTCTGGTGCCTTTTACAGGACACTCTACTTCTGTCATAAATTCTTGCTGAGAAAAACAAAGTATTATACACCATTGAACTTGAACAAAGCAAAATAAATTTCTTAAATCCAATAAAATATACTTTCTTTAACAAAATATTTTTAATATGCTATACTCAATTGTTTCACATGATTTGACATTGAGGTCACAATTTTTTCACTTATTTTTTAACTCTTCATTTTGAAATAATACTTTAAAAATTACACTTGATATAAAATACACATTTGTCTAATAGTCTATTTTCCCAAATTTGGCTTTTATACTCCATAGTTTTTCTTTCTTTCTTTTTTTGCTGAGGCAAGTGGGGTTAAAGTGACTTGTCCAGGGTCACACAGCTAGGAAGTGTTAAGTATCTGAGATCAGATTTGAACTCAGGTCTTCCTGACTTCAGGGCTGATGCTCTATCCACTGCCCCATCTGGCTGCCCCTACTCCATAGTTTTTCAAAGGGATTTAAATCAGGCAAGTTCTCAATTTGAGTATATTTATCTTCATCTTTTTAATGAATTTCTAACTTTTGGTTACATTTGGTTTAGTGCAAATTCATGTTGCTATATTTCTGTTCCACTAAAGTTTCTATAATTCCAGAACAATTCTTCTCTATATAAAAATATACTTATGTCAGAATTCATCATTTTCTCAATGGGAATAAAACTTTTCAGTTATACTAGATGCATAAAAATTCTCAACTTTTTTTTTGGTTAAATGTTTTGCTGTCTGCTATCAATGCTCAGATTTTACAAAAGTTGAACTTTTTTTCTGACAATATTTTTTTTTATCTTCATGAATGAAAAACTGAGTTTCACCAGTAAAAATTATCTCCCCCCCATCCTTACTTCTCCAGTGTTTTTATGGTCTTGCTTGTATTTTCTTTTCATAACAATAACTGTCAGCTGTTTTTCTTTCTTTCATTTAAAAAAAGTCTTTATAACTTCAAGAAGTCTATACTACCCTGCAGAGAAATCAGTAACAACCCATTAAGCTCCGAGGTCCACTTGAAAGTTTTTGCTTGTTTTCTGATGGTTAATTAAGCTGTTTCCTAGTAATGGCTCATCAAATCTTGGCTCAGTTTTTTGCTTTTAACTGACTTTCTTTTGTGCTATGGTTTGACTAATCTTGTTTCACTATGGCTTTGAGTGGCTCTTGAAATGCTTGACTTACTTATACAAACATATTATAGCAATATATCATATTGCAATTATATCTTTAACATTCACTTAAAGATGCTTTTAAAGAATTATAACTTCTGCATATTTCTTTGAAGCAATTAAAATCATAGTATTAAAAACATAACAAAAGAAAGAAATGAAATGTATGTGTAGCACAAAATCTGTCACTGAACCACAAAATCTATCATTGAACTGACAGAAAACTATTTAAAAGAGGGAGAAATTAGATCAATCAATGGTTCTTCTAGTTAAGATCAACCACTGTGAGTCAGTTTAGTACAATGGTAATTAATCTCATTGGTTGCCATTCTTTTAAAGCTTATGAACCTATTTGATATTCTTGTAAAGCTTATGAACCTATTTTTAGAATCGTGTTTTCAAATAACTAAAACAAAATATATAGTATTACAAAGGAAATCAACTAAATTGAAATGAATCAATGGTACTTTTTTTGCATTTCCTAATATGACTCATATAATAATTGTTAGGCACCTAATAGGCATTCAATAAAAATTGGTTGAATTGAATTAAGAAATTACAAATTTGCTCTAGATTGAATGATGTGTGTATCCAAGGTTCTTCTCATATGAAGTTCCCCAGAAAGTTACCTCTGGTTTGAAGCTCTTTGTTAGCCAGCATACACTCAAAATTATTGAAGACTTGGAGGTCATATTAGTTCAAAGAAAATATTTTAATGAGATAGCAATGCAAAATAAATACTAAGAAAGAGTTCTTCTTTCCTCTCCCCCATCAAGATATTTGGATATACTTTTCCATAGGCTACTAAACTACCAGAAAGGATGTATATAAAAAAGTAATGTTTGTAATTAGGGTACATACATGAAGAGTCTTACCAATAGGGAACATACTTCAGAAACTGCTGTTCTGTACTCTGTTTTGGGGTGGTCTGTGGAACTGTTGCCCCTTTCTGGTGACATCTTCTGGTTTTCACTTATCATGATTTTCTTTCTAGTAGTTAGCTTTAGCCCTCAGTTTTTTTTTTTACTTTTGTGTGTGTGTGTGTGTGTGTGTGTGTGTGTGTGTGTGTGTGTGTGTTGCAGATTCCAGCCAGCCTCACTTTTTCAGATAACTAGAAAACTTAACTATTTTAAGTCTCTCTCTTTTGAACTACTTTTCTTCGACTGTCACTTGGGTTCTTTCAGTATCAATTGTAATTTGTCAAGTCAAGTGAATAAATTCCTTTCAACTCCTTTACACTAACATGATGCAAATTTTAGTCCATGCATGTTAAATAGGCTACATTAGGAATGGACTCAGGGGTAGGTATCCCTGAGCTACTTCTCTTCAGCAGCCAAATGACCTTAAAAATATACTATCTGTGTTATGAAATAGTGGCAAAGAAATGGCCATAAATACTAAAATGAAGTGAGGATTTAACAAATGAATAACAGGGAAACTAAAGGTGCAATTATTTTTAGATTGTTAAGAAAGATAATTAAAATAAACATGAGAAATTTTACAGAATTTTATTTAAAATAGAAGAAAAAATACATATCAAGACAGACAATGGCAGAATGCTAAGATTAATTTATATATAGGAATTGGATAATAACTGATTGCCCTTTTTGGTGATATTTATTTCTATGGACCTCTTGTTTTTTGAAAAATTTTCTTTTTGGTCATGACTTTTAACTACTATTAGCATGTAAATGACCAAAATTTACCCTTTTTCTTCTCATGCCTTTATTTGAATCGATCAATCACCAGCTTAAATTAAATTAATTTCTTGAATACTTCTTAGGCACCAAACACTGTGGTTAGTGATGGGGATGCAAACAAAAAAAAAGAAGCACTTTCTTCATCAGAAGTAATTCATACATCCCTACTTTAAATCATCTTATGAAGAATACAAACTCAAATGAAGCAACAATAATATAATTATTCTATTCTTTGATTTCTGCCATAAAGAAGCATAAAGAAGAAAATTTCTAGTTCCTAGTCTGCATAGATGTTCCAAAAATAAATGAAGAAAATAAACATGATAGCAAAACTAAAAATAACAATAAGTATTATTTATTTGATTTATCTTGCCTAACATTCTGCTATAAAGCCATTGATTTTTAATGCCTATGTTCTCTGATGTGGTAGTTACTGTAATTTACATTTTTTTTTTGACAATTTAGGGAGTGTTCTTCTTTCCTATATTTTTACCTTTTCATCTCCAAAATCTTTTGCAAATTTTTTTTTACAATTTAAATATTTTTTTTAAATAAAAGGTGACTTCCAAAGGGAAATGTTAGTGCTTCATGGGATTATGTTGTCGGTTCCTTGAATCCCTGGCATAATAATTAGGAAATATTAGATGGGACTGATAAAGCATAGAAAATAAGCCTTAGGCATAAATACATCATGAATGAATGTAATGAAATGACAATCCTGACTAGTAATTACAGTTCAAAGGAGAATATTTTTGAATGGAAAGTGTTTGGTAACTATAAAGGGAGGAAAAGTTACATAAATTGATTGTTTCCCTGAAATTTTATGAGATTATCCAGAGTAGCACTTATTAACTTCATTAGATTTTTTGAAATTTAAAAATTTTAGGTGGTTTCACCAGGATTTAAGAAGGAAAAAAATTATCAACAAAGATTTTATTTTCAACTAAATAAAAACATGAATGAATTCAAACTTTTCTGCATCTCAGTTTCTTTCTGGGGTGAAAAAATAAAAAGTGAAGCTTGGACTAGATTACCTCTAATCTAATGTCTCTTCCTGATCTAATAATTTACAATTTGATGGGTCTAGGAAATATGTGTTGGAGAAGAATCTGATCTGCTGTGACCTTTTGTAATTCAATTGACCCCAGTTAACATTTTTTAAAAACAGCAGTATTGAAAGTCCTCAATATCACAAATTATTTTAATTAATGTTATATTTACTCAGCTCTTCATTTCTGCAGTGTTTTCTCTCTTTGTTACAAACAAAATGATTATTTTATTCACACGTAAAATATACTTGGTCTTTGGTTTCTAATATATTTCTGTTGCATTAATCATAAGTAATATTTTCCAAAAGCTTAATATATAATGTATAATTAGCTTCCAGATGTTAACCAAATTCCTTAGAACAATTTTGATGAATATTATCATAATTAATTTATGATGCTTTTCAATAACTTCATCATATATTAATCTCATAATTTTCATAACATCATTATTGAATCTACCAGTCTCTTTACAGAAATATTAACTGAATCTCAGAGAATTGAAACAGCTTTCTTAAGTTTTCATAGTTAAGCAGCAAAATCAGGATTACTCAATACTTCTCTGAGCATTGCTTTACAGATATACAAATGAGAACATTGAGCATGAAGTCTAACATAATGCTTAGTCAAATAGTAGTAAGTTAACATCTTTTGAACTGCATCTCATAGCTTATTTCTTCCCTTTATTTTATCAGTACTATGTACTTCTGGTTTCAACCATTATCTATTTTAAATTCAGCCCTAAGATTCTGCTATATTTAATGATTAGCAATAATAGAATTATTAAAAGTAATAAAAAAGAGTTGGTATTTACATATCCCATTAAGATTTCTAAAGGATTCCATATATATTATCTAATTTGATCCTCATTACTCTGTGAGATAGGTACTCAAATGAATCTTTGAATTCATTGTTTTGGGAGTCTCCCCTCGCTTTCAATTCAAATCATATTCCATCCATGACTGTCTATCCTGTTTGATACATAGCTTCCCATAAATAAACCACAGGGGGTCCACATGCTTTTAGAAGGAAACTTTATACATACTGTTGGTCAGTATGTTTATCTAGGCCAGATAGAACAGATGGACATTGAACTGGATCCAAAGTTGAACAGGAGTGGGAAAGTGAGGTGGATTGTTTGAGGATATTGCAGTACTTCATTTTTACTGATTTACCATGAAATCAAAAATCTAATTTTTCAATACTGATTTTCTATCAGTGTTGCTATGTGGTGAGATAAAGCTTGCATGGTGAAAGGAAGAATCCTCATAGCTACTTCCATTGCATCCTCACTCCTCCCTCCTGAAGAAGCCTATAATGTGAAGTTTGGAGCTTTGGGGACCATATATAAATGAAAGAATAATGCAGTTTTGCTTTATGAGATGCATATAAGTTAAATTAGAGAGCTGGTTGCCTGGAATAGGGAATGAGTGCTTGGAGTAGAAATGAACTACAAAGAGTAGCAAGAAGAATAGTAGCTTAGAATAAAAGAATGCAAATGTGTGACAGAAATCATCTGAGAAAGGAGAGCTGAATTTCAGACAGTAGTGAGATGAATCTGAGGTAAAGAACCAATGGAATAAATAGCTGAGCAGCAGACAAAAAAATTGCTACTCAGCAATTACTGAGTAGCATTGTACCTGCAATGAGATATGCAACACTTGAAGAACACCGGAGAACTTCAGCAGAAGAGCTGAGGAAAACCAATAGTACTTCTGGATAGAAGCAAAGACTTGTAGAAGTAAGAAGTTCTCAGTGTACTCTAGTATGTTTTACTGAAAAAAAGTTTATAGCTTTATAGTTTCAGAGTTGCATGACCTGCAACCATTTCTTACATGAAAACACTATCATTGTCTTCCCTGATTCCCCACTGCTCCTATGCTGCTTCTTTACACCTGTATCACAATAGGATCAAGAAGCCATCTTTCCTGCTAGGAGACCATATCAGGAGTGGGAATATTGCTCAGCTGCCAAGCATGCTCATCTGGCTTCTAAATTTGCCAATAAGTACAATTCAGAATGTATTGGAACTACTTTCAGAACCACCAGCCCTCTAGTACCTTCTTATTTGTGAACTTCTCATGATTACAAGTTATTTTTAGAGAAAGGAGTGGATCCTGGAGGTGGAAACTAGTCTCCACATTGGTCTTAAGGAGCAGCAATCAATGAATGATTAGAAGGATTTGTCAGGGAGCTCCAGCTGGAAAGCTACTTAATTCAGTGCTTGCTCTACTGGGAAGATCCAACATTATAATTCTCCAGCTCCCAGGAAGAGTGGCTGCTACAAAGGCATACAGTTTGATTGCTGATTGCTTACCTGTAGAGATTAACCAGGAATCTGATGATGGCTAGCTATTCATTTAAATGAAATATTGATGGTCTCTGGAGTATTCACTGAAAATATAGGTTTCACTTTTTATAAGTAGAAGTTGTTCAATGAGATGCTGAATCATGGAGAATCAGAAGAAATTAGATTAGAATCTATAATTTGAAAAAAAAGTTTTCTCTAGGGAGAGGAATGGAATTCTTAGGCAAAATTCACAAGTAGCATTAAGGCAGGACAGTTATCTCATGATCATTTCTGAAGCAACAGATGACTGCTCTATATGCAATTACTCTTGGTTTGACTATCAGTTTTGGGGTGGGAAGCAGTGAAAAGATGTACCTCAACATGTAGGGCAGAGAAGAGAGTAGGCCATAAATAGGAAGTAAATTATGGTCCATTATTACCTCCTTAAGATGGAAGGATGTGAAGCTAGAATAAGTTATTTTAGTCAAAATGTCCATCATCAACATGATAGTGTCCTGAATCAGGGAGGTAACCAAGCTCATAAGGAAGGCAGGCCCAATAGAATGCAAAATACTTGCAGGTAGGGACAATTTTTTTTTTTTGTTTTTGTATTTGTATCTTCAGTACTTAGACTATAGAAGGAATTTGACAAGAACTTTTTTCTGATATGTCTTATCTTACATCTAGGTATGGGTCCAGCCACAATTCACTTCACTCTCCGATCAAATCTTTCATATGTATCATCTATCATCCCAGGGCCTATCCAAGTTTTACTATATCCACTACCCTTTTTTGTTTAGGAGCAGCTGGTGAGCCCAATGGGCCTCAAGTCCTAAAAAAACGAATTCAAATTCAGCCTCAGAAATTTACTAACTGTGTGAACATATGAAATTCATTTAGCCTCTGTTTGCCTCAGTTTCCTTAACTATAAAAATAGAGATAACAATATAGCATATACTTCACAGAGTTGCTGTAATGGCCATATGAGATAGTATTTTTTTTAAAATTTTATTTGCATAACATATGTGTGGGTAATTCTTCAAAATTAACTCTTACATACCTTTCTGTTACAAATTTTTCCCCCCAACTCCCCACCCCTCCCCTAGATGGCAGGATATCCACTACATGTTAATTATGTTAAAATATTGGCAAATCGAATATATGTATACATATTTCCAAACTTATTGTTGTGCAAGAAAAATCTTATCTACACAAAAGATATATCAGATAAAGGAAACACAATGTAAGCAAACATCAATCAAGGAGTATGAGATTGTTATGTTGTGGTCCACATTTCACATCCCTCTCTCTGGGTGTATATGGCTTTCTTCAGTGAACAATTGGAAGTGGTTTGAAACATCTCATTGTTGAAGAGAGCCATGTCCATCAGAATTGATCGTCATATAGTATTGTTGTTGCCGTGTATAATGATCTCCTGGTTCTGCTCATTTCACTCAGCATCAGTTCATATAAGTCTCTCCAGGCCTCTCTGAAATTGTCTTGCTGGTCATTTCTTCCAGAACAATAATATTCCATAATATTCATATACCATAATTTATTCAGCCATTCTCCAATTGATGGTCATCTATTAAGTTTCTAGTTTCTAGCCACTACAAAAAGAGCTGCCACAAACATTCTTGCACATGTGGGGCCCTTTCCTTCCTTTATGATTTCTTTGGGATATAAGCCCAATAGAAACACTGCTGGGTCAAAGGGTATGCACAGTTTGATAACTTTTTGAGCATAGCTCCAAATTGCATGAGATAATATTTTTAAAAAATTCCTGGGCACATAGTAGGCACTATATAAATGCTTATTAGGGCAACTAGTTGGTACAGGGAATACAGTGCCAGATCTGGGGTCAGGAAAACCTGAATTCAAATTCAGCCTCAGGTATTTACTGACTGTATGACTCTGGGCCTCAGTTTGCCTCAATTTCATCATTTGTAAAATGAGGTAGAAAAGGAAATGGCAAATTATTCTAGCATCTTTGACAAGAAAACCCCAAAGGGGACACAAAGAGACAGACATAACTGAAATGACTGGAGAATAACAACAAATGCTTATTCCCTTCCCTACCTAGTTTTGTAAACCAATCCTGTTTTCACTCCTGAAAAAGGTGTGTTGATCTATTCCTTTTTTACTCTACTCATCATTCCTATGATTCTCTCTTTTTCTCCCCTGTCAATTGGGATTAAGTGACTTGCCTAACGTCACATAGCTAGTAAGTATCTGAGGCTGATTTGAACTCAAGTTTTCCCCACTTCAGAGCTGGTGCTTTATCCACTGTGTTACTTAGCTACCCTAACATTCCTTTAACTATCTAAACCACAATATCTCACTCGGTCAACAAGGTTCTTATAGATATTTCCATTAGAATACATGTTCTTTGAAGGCAAGAACTATCTTCAGTTTTGTATTTGTATCTCTAAAACTTAGCACAGTGTGCCATATAATAAGCACTTAAATATATTTTCATTATCCATCCATCCATCCATCCATCCATCCATCTACCTATCCATCCATTCACCATTTTCCTAAAGTGCAGATCTAACCATGTCACATCATTGTCCCTCCTACACCCCATTCAAAACACTGCCGGGGCTCCCTATTACCTTCAGGATCAAATAATAAAATCCTCTGGCTTTAAAAGCCCTTTGTTACCTGGCTACTTCCTACCTCTTGCAGTCTTCTTATACTTTACTCCCATCCTTATACTCTTTGATCCATTGATCCTGGGCTTATTGACATTCCTCATACAAGATACATCCATATGCATTTACTCTTACTGTTTCTTCTGTCTGAAATGTTCTCTCTCTTCATATCTGCTTTCTGGCTTCCCTGGATTTCTTCAAGACTCAGCTATAATCTTGAAGAAGTTTTTTCCTGGACCTATTTATTGCTAGTGCCTTTCCTCTCAAGTTACCTCCCATTTATCATTGTGTATATCTTGTACACTCATAGTTATTGGTGTCCTGTCTTCCTTGTTAAACTGTGAGATCTTTAAGGGCAAGGACTGTTTTTGGCTTTCTTTGTACTCCTAAATATTAGCCTTTTGCTTGGAATATAACATTTACTAAGAATTTATTGACTGATTGGTTACGAAGAGCTTCTAGAAATCCAGGCAAGCCAGAAGATTAGGGGTGGCAAAATGCTTCTAAAGTTCTAAAATTCCTGTTATTCTTTTTCATGTTTTTTTTTCCTGGAGTTCTTGGGGGCTTTAAAAAGGTGGTCAAAGGGATGAGCAGTGAAAAGAATGATATCCATCAAATCACAGAAGCTGCTATGGGGTTTTCTTGGTTATAGGTATAGGATCTGCCTACAGCAGAACCCCTTCCATCTTCTGAGGTGTTTCTTTAACAATCAATGCAAGTTAGCATGTGTTCTATGACTCGTAGCATTAGAGAATTATCCACATCACTGAAGAAGACTTGCAGTCATATAACCTGTATGTATTAGAGGCAAGATTTAAATCCAGGGCTTCCTACCTTCAAGGTCAAATCTCTATGTACCATACATCATCTTCTTTCTCAGTAGTTGACAGATTCTCTTCAAACCCATTATCCCTTACTGAATCCTCTGTAAAAAAATAAGGAAAAACAAAAAAATATTTAGGCAAAGTCAACTGACATAGCATCCACATCTAAAATGTATACCAGAGAATTCCACTTTGACAGTTTCCATTACTCTACTGAGGGGAGTACCATGTTCAGCACTAACTTTATTTATAGTTTAACTTCTTTTTAGTGTTATTGTTTCCATTATTGTAGTCATTGTATATATAATCTTTGTGGTTCTGCTTTTCTATACATATAATTTCCTTTCATGATTCTCTGCATTCCTCATGTTTTTTTATTCTTATAGCACATTATATTCACATGCCATAATTTATTTAGTTACTCCCCAATTGATAATTATTATTAAAATCTTCAGTTATTTTTTCCCTACATTTTTCTTCTGTTTCATTGAAATTACATTAATTCCTTAATTTTTCTGAGGGATTTAGATTCCTAAGTTTTCAATTCATGAAATGCAATATAACTTTTAATCTAACAAGCTGAACAGATGGACAATTAGAGGTACAAAAGTGTTAAATGATCTGATCATGTTTCAAAGAAAGTGAAAATTAAGACGAGTTTAATGTCCAAGTTCAATATACAAAGAACCCCTAAAATGAAAAGCAAAACAAACTTCAATGCTCCCACCTCCCACCTCAAAGTCATCTTGCATATTAACCATACTCTTGTCTTTTCCCCTCTCTTGTAAATCTAATATTTTTTTTGGTCATTTCACTAGTCATTAGCACTTATATTTAGTGCACAACAAGGAAATTTAAATCTGTCAACCTCACTTATTAGTAGCTAAAGAATAAAAAGGAGGGGAGGACTGCAGCTAGTGACTAAATTAATATTACAGTTATTTGTGATGTTCTCTTATCCCTGTCATGACATTAGTACAGATAATGGAAAGGTGGCTGTTGATAGCAGGATTGCAAGGTGAAGATTTGAAGGAGTGCTAGGAAATCAGATGTAACTCTTCTAAGGACAAGTGGTAGGGACTGAGGGCACACATTCAGGATAAATATGGCTTTGAGTTATGCTGGGCATGAACAAGGATGATTTATGTTATTTGTGTGGTTGAAAAAAGAAGAGACTCTGGTAGATGACCCTTAAAAGTCATATCAAATGGCCTGGGTGCTGAAAGAAGAAGACACAGACCTCATTTGAAAGCATGTAGTTAATTTATGTTGGAAAGAGGCATGTGCAAGTCTGCATATGAAACATAACTAGGGAGGATAAGGACATTTAGAACTGATGGGGACTGTTCATTGCTCAATCAAGTCTTCTCTTTTTACTGAATGGATTTTTCTTTAAATCTTGCATTCCCATTTTCCTCTTACTGGTTGTTATCATATATAAATACTAAACCAACAGTGCACAGAACAGAAATTCAATATTAATTCAGTAGTACATCTTGTTATTTCATGGCTTCATCAATATTTTTTTAGTGATTCTAATGCTTTAAAAATTTATTACATTATATGATCACAGGCTGATAAAAGGCTCAAAAGAGTCAATGATTATAGCAGGATGTTTTCACAAATTACATGTACTCTATGGCTGGAATTCTCTTTGTCTTCATGTTTGCTTCTTGATTCTCTGACTTCCTTCAAGTCTCAGCTACTCCAATTTATTATGCTTATTACTTGTTTGTATGTAGTTCTTTGGATATTATTTTCTCCAACAGTGTCAGTTCCTTGAAGGCAGGATTGCCTTTCTTTGCAGCCTCAGAGTTGAACAAGGTGCCTGACACCTAGGAAGTATTTAATAAATGCTTTTTGACCTGATTCTTTAAAGTGGCTTGAAAATCTATCTCAGGTTATTTAAATACATATACACACACATATATATTCTTGATAGCAGAGATATTTTTCCCTATATATATATATATATATATTTAGTTAAGAACAGCCACCCTTCCCAACTTAATCTTCTTAGATGTTTCTTCTATTTTCTTACATAGTACATCAGGTACTAGAGGTAGAAACCAGATATGGTGGTTATACTATCATAATTAAAAAGACTACATCACTATAAAAATATCTAAGATCTTTTTTTTGTTGTTTTGTTTTGTCAGATTTCTGCTGTACTTTTTGTTTATTTGTATTTATGAAGTAATCAGGGTTAAGTAAGTTGCTCAGGGTCACACAGCTAATATTAAATATCAAATGTCTAGTCAGCCACTGTCCTTGTTTGAAGTATGTTAGTCAACAAACATTTATAACACTGTGTCGAGTGTTGGAGATACAGAGAGAGACAAAAAGTATGGTTCCTGCCTTCAAGGAGCTGCTAGTCTAGAAGAGGAGTCAACATGCAAAAAGAGAAAGAAAATGATAGAGACAGACAGACTTAGACAGAAAGAGACAGAGACAGAGACAGAAATGGAAAAAAGAGACAGAGAGATAAAAAGATACACAGAGAGAGACATGAGACAGAGACAGAGAAAGAGATACAAATACAGAGAGAGACAGAAGGAGACAGGGAGAGAGAGAGAGAGAGAGAGAGTCCAAGAAACAGAGACAGAGAGAGATAGAAAGATATAGAGAGAGACAAAAAGAGACACACAGAGAAAATGAAACAGAAAGAGATACAGAAACAGAGACAGAGACACAGAGAGAAAAAGAGACAGAAAGACAGAGAGTGACAGAGACAGAGACAGAGTCAGAGAAAGACAGAAGGAGACAGAGGGAGAGAGGAAGAGAGGGGCAAAGAGAAACAGAGAGAGACAGAGAGACATAGACACACACACAGAGACAGACAAAGAGACAGAGAGAGAAATGGAATCTTTGTTAAAGATCAGAACTTGAGTAAGGTTTTTTTTGGCTTATAAATTGTGTTACTAATTAGGTAGGTGGTGTACTGGATAGAACCCAAGACCTAGAATCAGGAAGTCCAAATCCAGCTTCAGATATTTACTAGCTTATTAACTTAGTAGACCCTAGACAAGGTACTTCATCTCTTTCCACCACTGTAAAATGGGGGTAATAAAGTACCTATCTTCCAGAATTGTTGTGATGATAAAATAATATTTGGAAAAGTGCTTGGCAGCTTAAAATCACTCTATAATTGCTAGCTATTATAGTTAGATCCTGACTAGTGCAAAGAAAGAATCGCAAGAAGTGGTTACATTTTTCACATTTGCATTATTCTAAATTATAATTATATGTAAAATATGGTAATTGATTCTAGTTCAATGTAAATATTCATTAAAAATTCAAATAATATAAACACCTAATTTGGGACTTAGCTGTAATAACTAGCATTATTAATGGACCACTTTCAAAGTCCAGCCACTAGATATGATTTAATAAATTAAGAAATATTTTTGAGCATCTAATCTGGGGTTACCATTGTATTACTGTGGGAGATAAGAACAACCATAAGACATGATCTCTCTCGCCTGAGAGATTAAAACATAGTTGAGAATGTAATACAAAGCAATTAACACATATAGAAAACTAAATGATCAACTATGAAGTTCTGATAGCAAATGTTGGAGAATAATGGAAGACATCATGGAGGAAGCCAGCCTTGAGTTGGTATTGAACAATAACTAGAGTTTTGAAAGAGGAAGATGTAGAAATTTTGAGGGGGTGGAGCCAAGATGGCGGAGTGAAAACCTGACTCTCTGCGTCCTCCTCCAATCTCTCAAATCAACAATAAAATAAGCCTCTGAACTGATCTTCAAGTCAACGAATCCAGAAATATTTGGACACTGCTTGCTGATATCTCTGAAGAACTTCATATCAGGTTTGTCTAACTCAGACAGAGGGATAAACAGCGGACTCGAGTGTAGGCCAGAACTGAGGGTGGGACTCAGCTCAGTGTGGCAGAAACTCTAAACTCCAAACTCCAAACACCTGGAGTTTATCTGAGGCACTTGGGATACTCTGCCTTGATTGGGGGCAGGTGTTCTGGCAGATTTGCCTTATTTAAGGAGTAATTTGGACTTAGTCCTAGCCCCCACCGGCCCAGCACCTTAAGTTAATTCGCCAAAGTGCCCCAGGGCAAAGAACTTCCGTTTTTTTCCGAGCCTTAATGAGACATCCATGCTGTATAAAAAAAAATGAAGAAGCAAAAGAGAGCTCTCACCATAGACAGCTTTTATCGAGAGAAAGAAGAGATGACCCCAGATCCTGAGGTTCCTTTAGACAAAATTCCAGAGGAAGTTATTAAGGACCATCACTGGTCCCTTTTTCAAAAGGCCTTTCTGGAAGATTGCTTAAAGAACCTCAAAAGAGAGCTGGAGGATAAATGGGAAAACAAACTGAAATCAGTGCAAGGAGGATATGATGCCCTGCAAAAGAGATATGAAAAAGACACCAATTTATTGAAAAATAAAATTAGTGAAGTGGAAAAAGAGTGCAATGAGCAAAAAAATTCAATTGGCCAGTTACAAAAGGAGCTTAAAAAGGTAATTGAAGAAAACAACACTTTAAAAATAAGAATTGAACAAATGCAAGTGAATGACTCAATAAGACTTCAAGAATCAGTCAAACAAAAACAAAAAAATGAAAAATTAGAAGAAAATATGAAATCTAAACACTATCTTCCAGGAAATCCTGAAAGAAAACTGCCCTGAGATTGTAGAATCAAAAGGCAAAATCACCATTGAAAGAATTCACTGATCACCTCCTGAAAGAGACCCCAAAATTAAAACCCCAAGGAACATCGTGGCTAAATTTCAGGACTATTGCACCGAGGAAAAGATTCAGCTAGCAGCTAGAAAGAAACAATTCAAATACCTAGGATCAATAATTAGAATCACACACGATCTGTCAGCTTCCACATTGAAGGATTGAAGGGCTTGGAACCAGATATTCTGAAAGGCAAAGGAACTTGGATTACAGCCAAGAATAACCTATCCAGCTAGAATGAGCATTATCCCCCAGGGAAGAAGATGGTCATTCAATGATATAGGTGAATTTCACCTATTTCTAATGAAAGACCAGATCTGAACAAAAAATTCGACATCCAAACACAGAACTCAAGAGAAGCATAAAAAGGTAAAAAGGAAAGGACTCTTGAGAACTTTATTTCTACTATGGGGATACTTAAAGTTTGGGGGTATAATTAACTAGATATTACTTTGATAATATGAAAAAGAAAACTAGAGGGGGAAAGGTTGTCATACTGGGGAAAAGAGGGAAAAAGTGGTAAAATAAGATCTAAAAAAAGGAGGTAAAAACAAGGTAAAATCTCTCGAAGAGGCAAAGAAAACCTAATAAAATTGAGAGAAAGGGGAGGGAGATGAGCAAAAAACCCAACAAAATAGATAAGCCTTTAGTTAATTTGACAAGAAAAAGGAAAGAGGAAAATCAAATTGTTAGTCTCAAGAATGATAAGGGAGAACTTTCCTCCAATGAAGAGGAAATTAGAGCAATAATTAGGAGTTACTTTGCCCAACTTTATGCCAGTAAGTTTGATAATCTAAATGAAATGGAGGAATATCTACAAAAATATAGATTGCCCAGGTTAACAGAAGAGGATATAAACTATTTAAATATCCTCATATTAGAAAAAGAAATAGAACAAGCTATTAACCAACTCCCTAAGAAAAAATCTCCAGGGCCAGATGGATTTACATGTGAATTTTACCAAACATTCAAAGAACAATCAATCCCAATACTATACAAACTATTTGAGAAAATAGGGACAGAAGGCATACTGCCAAATTTCTTCTATGAGACCGATATGGTGCTGATAGCTAAACCAGATACAGTGAAAACAGAGAAAGAAAACTATAGACCAATTTCCCTAATGAATAT